>JAULCC010204534.1:0-12869 GCA_032358795.1 Nuttallia obscurata | reverse complement strand
CGATTCTTAAGAGTACCCACAAGATAAGGTTTGGTAGAGAAACATGGAAAACAGTGACCAAATTTCTCAAAATACTCGCCTTATCTGAAGCCCTGGTGATCTAGTGGAGATAGTGTCCACCTTAGCTACTGTAAA
Source organism: Nuttallia obscurata (assembly GCA_032358795.1). Taxonomy (NCBI): domain Eukaryota; kingdom Metazoa; phylum Mollusca; class Bivalvia; order Cardiida; family Psammobiidae; genus Nuttallia; species Nuttallia obscurata. The sequence continues at coordinate 12,734 of JAULCC010204534.1, read as the reverse complement.
GTGTACTTAAAACAAACATCTTTCGGTTTCGCTGCATTCAACACCTGGCAAATACAAAAAGATTACATTTACTACATGTTTAAGTCATAATTATCTTTCATCGCCAGAGGCTCGATAAATAATGTTTCTGGAATCGTCTAATAAATTTGATATAGATCTAAAGTGAAAACTCATCAGATATCCTCTATACCTCTGTTTTGTTGATATATTTTCTTACCTGTAATTCATACTCCGTCAATATTTCGTCCCCGAAATCAAGAGGATAGAAATGATAGCCTTTTGTGCATATTGATTCCCTACTATCTATCTATCTATCTATCTATCTTTATATATGTATGTCTATCTATCTATCCATCCATCCATTCATCTATCTATCTATCCATCCATCTATTTATCTGTCCATCTATCTATCTATATATGTATATTTATATTTATCTATCTATCTATCTATCTATCTATCTATCTATCTATCTATCTATCTATCCATCCATCCATTCATCCATCCATCCATCTATCTTTCTATATATATTCCATTCATCCATCCATCCATCTATCTTTCTCTTTATATATAGATATATATATTTATCTGTGTATCTATATATCTGTCTATTTATCTATATATATATATATTCATCTATCTATCTGCCTATCTATCTATCTATCTATCTATCTATATATTCATGCTCAAAAGACTTTCTGCCAGGCCATCCCTCTCTATGTCCTTCAGCCAAATTTATATTTGGTTTGTTTACAATTTATTTAACCCATAAACATGTCGCGGGTAATGTAAAGAATCCCTTCTGTTACAATCGATGGGGAAAAAAATCTTTCACTAAGTTACTGTGAGCATAATGTTTTGATACAGCTATATATTTAGCATAAAATTCTAACATACATATAATAACTGTACTTCATTCCAGTCTTCACAAAGGATCTACCTATATCAATCTCCTAACATTGCCTCATAATTTCAGGCTTTTATCCGTAAACAATATTTCGATCGGGAATGATATACAGAGAACAATCGCCCTCGCGACCCTTCGTACAATAACTTCAGTATTTACACTTCCGAGTAAATACATCAACCCGCTCTGCTGATGTTATTACTGCAAGCGCTGAGTAGACATGGGACCACTAACTTCTGTTATTAAAACACTTTCACAGTTGTAAAACTAAATTGATATTGCCATTTCAACACATAAGTATAGAACATCAAAGGATGCATGATACACTGTACTGCGGGACCCGCCGACAAACAACAAGTTATCACATACAAGATCCGTTGAAACTCATGACATTAAGTTTTGTGGGGTGAGTTTGAAATTTGGTTAAAAGCAGCAGATTGTTTTAGTTCAATATGACTACATTGTACCATTATATGTGGTGTTTGGCCTTTGATGCAAACACGGAGTGAATCTGGCTGACGTCGGAAAGAGCTCGACGTTGGTAAATTACGGTGAACGGACAAGAACCGGTTATTTTAGTGTTATATGGCCTTACACAGCACGTGTCGGTTTATAAAGGTTTATAAGTGGATGTCGAGTAAAGAAGCGTCAAGCAACTGAAGGCATTTAAAGTTTAAATTATCAAATACCCCAACCCAACAAAGACTAAGTGACAAAAATGTTATTACCCTGATAGCGAAAGATGTTTTTGTTTTTTGCTGTTGTTTTGTGTCTATATTGGTGATATCGATAAATAATATGTTGAACAAAACCACAACATCTCTGACACGATGTTCAGTTTTCTAGGTTGTGTTGCGTTAGACTTAGTCAAAATTGAACAAATAAATAAAATATTTCCTCATACGCGAATTTCACGCGTTCAATGAGTATGTATTTTCTAAGGTTTCATATCATTAAAGGAATAACAAATATCTGTTATTAAACAGGAGTTTTGTTTGCTTTGGACATTTTGGACTATAATTGTTGGAGTATGTGTAAGGCATTGCTAGGTGTGAAGCAATCCTATTTGTACACAAAAAACGAATGTCAAATGTCCTAACCCAACTGGCTCGTAGACATCAGCAGTGAGTAGACGGATCCAAAACCAACTCTTAAATGCTGGTGTCTGCTTTCTGTACTCAGGAGGGACATTGTATATCAATTAATCAACTGTTCAGGCAAGACTTCGAAAACTGATATATATGGCAAGTCAATTTGAAATTTGTTACGTAAGTTGTTCAACGGTTCTATACACACACATCTGGGAGAACTTTTCACTAGCAATAGGTGCCAACAGTAAACGATTTATGCAGGTTTGTGTCTGGTACAGTGTTGCTTTCATGTGTAAATATTCAGATATGTATATTCAAACATTGTTTTGTATTCTCTGTTAACCGAAAACGTGTTCTCCGGGCTTTTTAAATGTAGTTCATGTGCGAGTGCATTTCAAATGCACTTTCAATATTACCTGGGATCACCTAAATTAGTTTAACTGATCTTAACTGAACCATTAGTTATCATATCAGTGTTCTGTTAAATCAACAACATAGTAGTATCTTGTTGTGTATCGTCTGTCTGTCTGTTTTCTGTTTCTGTCTACGTCTATATATCTATTTCTTTTTGTGTTTTTCCATTACCCTCTCTCACTCTCTCTCTATCTCTCTCTCTCTCTTTCTCTCTCTTTCAGTATCTCTCTCTCTCATGGTCATTCTCTTGATACTCTCTCATCCCCTCCCTTTTGTATCTTCACCTATCTACACCCCTTGTGAAAGTGTGTGCGTGAATAAATGTGTGTGTGTCTATCTCTTCCCATCTTTCTATCTCTCTCTTTCTCTCTGTCTTTTACTCTCTCTATCTCTCTGTCTCATGGTCTCTCCCTAGATACTCTCTCATCCTCTCCCTTTGTATCTTCACCTTTCTTCACCCCTTGTGAATGTGTGCGCATGTATAAATGTGTGCGTGTCTATCTCTTCCCATCTATCTTCCTCTTTCTTTCTCTCTTACTCTTGTTCTTAAACTATAAAATAGATAGGTCGTGATTTGACCTCTAATAAAACAACCAATTATCATTCCAATTGCTTCAATAAACGAAAGAATTACTTCCCTAGTATTGTGTCACCCAATTGTAATTTATCGTAATCACTGAATTGCATGTGCGTTCAGATTTAGATTAATTATTCTTATTCTCAGGCTAAATGAATTTTTTAAAAACTAAATAATTGATTTTACATGTTAATTTAATTAACAAAAGCAATTTCATTCTGGTGTCAATCGAACCGACTTTATAACTTGTTATAACAAATGAGTAAAATGTTCCAAAAATCACTGTTTCTCACCTTTTTTTAAATTAATCACCTCACTCATGAAACAATTTCAATCAACATTGAACGCGTTTTTATTAATTTCCTTTGAAAAATAATTCTTGCAATAACCTTGAAAGACTTTACTTTGTTACTCTTAAAAATATCCAAAACGGTTTGTGTTTTAAAGACCATGATTTCACACAGCTAACTAATTAAATCAGTATTATTTCATAGTTCTCTAGTACTTTTTTTTAGTTTTAATTCTCTTTTTTTCCTGATAATTCCCTCCAATCCGGCTGATAACCGTGTATTGTAACACATTATTGACTCACATTCATCAACGCTCCATTTGACTAGCTTTTAAATAATTTTATTTCTTGCATTTAAAATTACAGAACAATTGGTTGAACCCAAGAAGAAAATGTTTCCCCTACAGCACATAGAGGAGGAGAACACGATAATTAACTCTGCTTTCGCAGAACATTAAACGATTCGTTAAGTCACGGTAAAGAGCTATAATTTGCCATACCCTAAAGGATAACGAGAGAAAAAACTGAGTTTAAATTCAGTTAAATACAGAACTGCTGAACATGTTTTTGCAACATAAACACGCTCTCGTGTTCAACATGTCTCTGAATCAGTAGAGCTATCACTGTCAATTTGTCAAAAGCTGACAGACTTAAGTTCACCATAAATACATCTTTATCATGCCGTATATACGAGTATATAGTGCGACTTGAAATGTCATTGGCGACTCCAAATCGTTTACATGCTGTCGTTTTACAATTTCATCTATCAATTTAATTTCAACAAAATGATTTTAAAATATCGCGACATTTCTGAACTTAACCCCTTTTTTGCAGTGAATGCTCTCTGATTTGTCCTAAATATGGCCGCTGCATCCTGGCCGTCGATAATAAAACAAATTTACATTTTCCTCAGCAGCAAAATCATTTGCATATATATTACATATTGAACAGCCCAGTAAGATGGAAACCTACGATCAAATTGTCTTTATTGCAATTATGATGAAAGAGGATTGTGGAGATTTGCTGAGATTTGAACGAAGATGCAGCATTAGCGGTCTACACACGCACAATCAGCTTGACCTTTAGCCTGCTAAGAGCGACGTGATAAAATTTGCAAACAGCTTGGATCCAGATTAGACGCCGAGTAACTTGAGTTACTCCAGTAACTCGGGGTCTAATCAGGATCCAAACTGTTTGACACTCGGCCATTTGTTTCTCCAGATATTGGGCGGTTCTGGTGAATTTTAAAATCTAGACAGGACAGTTTAAGCAGATGACATTTCTTCAGCAGGCTAAGGGTTAAGAAACAAACCCCACATGAAATGGTCTACGTTAGACAGAGGTTTAGTCGTAGAAGGGTATAACAAGAGGAAGTTGATGCATGGCACCAGTGTCTCCGGACAGATTTGATCTATGTTTTAAATCACTTCTCTGATTATAAATTGTCATACTATTTACTCTGAACCTGCGATCTGTGTTTAACAAAGCTCTATGGCCAACTTAGTCAATGCAATGAAAGGAATGTGGTATAGCGGATTTGATGTCCGCCATTCGAGCATCAGAAAGTATGAGTGGGGAAGTCTTTTTTCTGACCTTCATAACGTGTCTTACCAAGGTAATTGATTCCATAGTGTTTTTTCAACAAGCAACGAGCTTTCAATTTAATCCAGCTGAAATAAATAAACCAATGGAAGAAACCATTTTACGATCATATACAGTGCCATCCAAAAATATTTTATTGATCTTCTTTTTGCAAAAACGTTCATAGAGCAAACAAGGCTTCTGTTCCATATCGCATGTAAGGTTTTCATTTAACGGCCTAAATATTTCGCGGTCTTGAATCGTATTCCCTAAAGCCCCTCTTATCATTTTGATATTGTTGTAGATATCTCGTTTGGCTTGTCTAAACTAGATTATGATTAAGAATGACCCTCATTGACCATATAAGCTCACGTAGTTGATCAAATTCCATGCGTAATCCTTAAATATCCTTAATATGGCATTTATAAGTAACTGATTTATATTTATCGAAAACAAAAAATAGTACAGACAACAAATGAATATCAGTAAATATTACAATATGTTCAGAAGTAAATATTTTCACAGTTTATTCTTTTTCTTTTATCTATGTGGCAATTAAACTTAGCTAATTGTACTTATCTGTATAAAAAATTTCTCCTACGACAACCGGACTGAAACAGGAAAGCCGGGGACTAATAAATGATCAAACATGCAATCGCGATAAAACGCATGTGGTAGTGTAGGAATATTGTTCCACGTTAATATGAAACTAGTGCACGTGTACTCTGTTACCAACATGTAATAATATTATTTTGTTAACTTATTACTTTTCTAGTTTTCTCGGAATATTGACAGTTTAATTAATATAGGACATGGCTAGTCAACTATTGTGGAAGCCGATACTTAATATATCTATTTCCAAATCTCAACGATGTATAATGCTGTGAATGATTTTCAAAATCAACAAATTAACATCACCGCAGGTTTTGGTGCTCACGAAATAACAGCTTTTTTTCAGTAAGTTAGTTAGTTTGTTAGATAATTATTGTTTAATACACTTACATTGTTGACAAATTCTATACGATGTAACAGGTCAAACTTCTCAAAGTGTTTGTAAACAGGCCTTATCTTTTGTGAAACTAAAAGCTTTTTGTCTCATTATAGTATTTGAACACCCCAGTTAATGTATAATTATATTCGTGAAAAAAATATTGTAATATAAATATGCAAAGGTGTGTCAACACACGTTAACATTATATGATTCACTAAATAAATAACAGATTTAACATACATACACATTGAATGAGCTAGCGATGTAAATGAAAATAACATTGACGTTGTTCCTGCGATACCATACGAGTATATAATACAAATGCATAGAAACGTATTTGTAAAAATCTTTATAAAGGTATAATAAAGCTCAAATTTGCAATAATTGGATTCGTATTGTAAGTCAAACGAGGTGTAAATCGCAATATTTGGTATCTTAAAATTTGTCCTACGCTACTATTAATACGAGAAACACAATAACAAGTGTTTATCATCACATCATTGTTTACATTCTGAATGCTGTTGAAACAAACCAGACCCCTCATATATAATTGCAAGTTGGTTATGTACACAAATTATATGCACACATGCTCATGACATCACACACACATGGTGGTACACATTGAATAGTACACATTAATTAAATCCTATCACAAGACGTGATTTAGCGATAAATCGAGGGCATCAGATGTACGTTCCGAGCTGTTGAATGTAAACAATACCTAAGACTACAAGGGTAGTAAAATAAAAAATTAACACATTGATCTATCCATTACAAATAAAGGATGGAATTTAACATAGTAAACAGCACAAGTTCATGATTATGCACACATACACTAAATAACGCAATTTTAACATGTCTTTGAGCTAAAGTATGGCTTTAAAGTTTCCCAACAACACCAAAGCTACACCCATACTTGAAGTGACACTTTGTTCTACATACTCCTCTCTAAAATGTGTCTAAATTTTCGATTCAAAGTTTTTAACAGGGATGGATCATATATACATGCCCTTTATGTAAAGCTTTTCAACCCAGTAAGAATTGTCATCTCAAGAAATTAACTTGTGTATACTATTTCGTCTCAGTAAGAAAACAAACACTGCTGACATGTAAACATGTAAACAAACGCCGATGACAGAACTATATGTGAAGATGTAATCGAACACCGCTAACAGAACTATATGTAAACATGTAAACAAACACCGCTGACAGAACTATATGTAAACATTTAAAGAAAAACCGCTGACATTACTACATGTTAACATGTAAACAAACATCGCTGACATAACTACATGTAAACAAACACCGCTGACAGAACTATATGTAAACAGGTAAACAAACACCGCTGACAGAACTATATGTAAACAGGTAAACAAACACCGCTGACAGAACTATATGTAAACTTGTAAACAAACACCGCTGTCATTACTATATGTAAACATGTAAACCTACTTGTTACCCTGTTACCCAAATATGTAGCTAGGCATTGGTTTCTCATCTATCACCTGTGACACATTCTTCATTCTGATTGACCGATTTGTAAGACTTATTTAGTCAAATGGGCACGACTTGGATTGAGATTGTTTCACTAGGTATAGTACTCGTAAAGGAACAACCATCTAAAGGGATGTTGAATTACGATTTAGTTGTAGTTTGTAAATGGAAACTATTTCCAAGAAGCTTATTACCAGTTTCTTGGAATCTGTTAATACTTGTCCTCGAAACCCAGAATAGATGTAATCGATGTAATAGTATAATTCTTGAATTGATAGAAACCTTACGCCTCTCCTATAGCATAACAGAAAAGTAAGGCAGTTTAGTTAATTTAAAGTTAGTGGAATTTTATCAGTCATTGTCGTTTGTCTGCATTACGTTTGGGAGAGCTTTAATAATTTATGCCATACACGTATGGCTCGAGTTGCGTTAATATGCGAACCTCTCTTGATAAGTTGAGTCTAAAAGTGTTATGCGTCATACATTTTCATTTATTGCTTTTTAAAGATTATCTTACTTTCTCTGACATTTTTAAGACTAGTTCTAATAGCACCTTAAATATGCTTTCAAATTATGCACTTTAATGTGCATTTTTTCCCTGTAATATCAGATATTTCCAATCCTGAGGCCATTTATATCATTTGATATTATTTTTATTCTGAAATATCTTTCTGTTTGTTCTTGCAATGTTTTTTAACTCCAGTATATTATCTAACAGTGTCAGAAAGTTATATTTACGCAAGAACCAAAACTAGGTTAGGAAAAAGTGCATCATTTGGTTTATGTAGAACTTTCTTTTTCTTCATTCGAATGTATCCAAAATATGCCATCGGTCACATTTTCTAGAGTTTGTTTACAAAAACAGTAAGTACGGTGACCCCCCTCCCCCCAGTTTGGGAGAGGATTCTGTAGTGGTCTCTTGTCCGCACACGTAGGTTTTTCCCCGGGTACTCCGGTTTCCTCCTAAAATAATGACAACAAAAACGCCTCCATACGCGCCAACGACAGTGATCAATATTAGTTGTTTCGCAATCGTTGTAAAATAAATAAAGGGTTTAATTTGTTTGATTACTACTTCTGTAAAATTTCAATCATTTTTTACGTCAAATTCAACTTCTACAAATACCGTATACTTGTCGTTGATGACGACAGCTTGGTTAATATGCCAATGAATTAACGTACAGTAGTACAAAGGTATTGTTTGATCAGTGCATTAGGGTCATCCATATACTTAGTGTGTCAACAGTTGTATGAGTCATAAATTGTTGCCATATGTATCTAAGGCTGTGTACAATACTTTGGGCCCGCAGAGCGAGTCAAACCGTCCTAAACCATGACAAAGGCGTCGTCAAGTTTCATTCTATACAGACAACACGTGCTTGTCGAGTTGGAGAAAAATACAAAAACGTCTTTCAACGCCGATCAAAAATCTATTTATGCTAAAAGAAGATATCTTTAACATATAAGATTTAAGACACATGGAGCAAACGTGTGAGAGAGGAATAGAGAGGTGTTTTCTATTTCCTGGTTCCGTCTAATAAATCATTACAAATTGAGAGAAAATTTAGAATAATTCATAAATAATTATAAAATTTATGACATTTACAAAATTGCATTTCGTGTAGGCCCATTCAAATTTTACCCTAGTTTGCAGCATCTCCGGCATAATTCATCAATGCAACAGTTTATAGTTTTTCAGCTTCTCAAGGGGATGGTACTTCACAAGATAGAGTTTTGTCTATTAGTGTTTACAAAATCATCTCAAAGTCTAAAGCAAACCTCCAGCTTAAGCTGGTCTATGTTACTTTCTGCAGTTATCCACAAAAAGAGATCATCCAACAACATTGGACAATTTCACAATGTTTCTTACAATTATCTTACAAGTCAAGTCATATTAGTTGTGTTTTTTATCCTATGTTAGATTATGTCGAATGGTCTCTGTTCTTCATAATCAATCATAATCAGTCTAGTACGTTACCAATGGTCATTGTAATTAAAAGAGGCTTTAATGTATGTGAAAACGTCATGCATTTTGATATGATCAATAAGATCTGACCTGTTTTTAAAGGAAAAGGTTGCTGAAATAATGCCGTCTGTTTAAACTGCCGTCTGCCTAGATTTTTAAATTCATCAGAATCGCCCAATATTTGGAGAAATTATTGGTCGAGTTACTCGGCGTCTAATCTGGATCCAATCAGTTTGCAAATTCTATTACGGTCGCCAGTAGCAGGCTAAAGGTTTAAGGAGAAAATTGACAGATTAACAATTGCTACGAGAAGAATTGTACGTTTATTGTAATTGAGAAAACCATCAGTTCTACCAATTATGTGTTCAAATCGTTGTTCGTTGCAACATATTCGCGCGGTGCATTTCTCTTCTATTTACATCATAGTGATGTATATCACAACTTTTTACTACACAAACCTTCTTACACAGTTTCTCTTTCAAACTTACATGTATTGATGGCACAGTCTTTTTTTCTTTTTGTTATTTGAATGAATATATGGCCCGCAGACAAATGTGTCGTCTACCATCGGTCACGGAAACATATTGTACAACTGGATTTACAAAAAAGATAGGTCTAAGATGATTGTAAGCTCCGCTGATTGTATCAAACGCAGACGTAACAATACGCTATGTCATATATATATTCGATACTGAATACCAAGTTGTCTAGTGTTAAGAGTTTAAGATACATGTAGACTTAGTCACATGGGGCCTCCGTGGCCGAGTGGTTATAGTCATTGACTTCCAATCTCACACCCCCTCACCGCTGTGGGTTCTAATTCCGGTCTGGGCACATCGGATAGTGCACATCTATGCGTTTGCTAACCCTTAGACAACTGGGTATTCACTATCAGTTTAAAAGATCATACGAAGTGGCATCGCAAATGTCATAGTTGCAAATGTTTAGTTTGCAAGATCACTAACGCTATAAGAAGCAGGATAACTGATAAGCACTCTACTTCAACTAGTTTTAACCAAATAATGCAAGCACCAAACGTGCAGTTCACACCACAAACAAAAGCATAATTCAGTTTTTAGCACGAATTAAGTGTCTTGTTTTAAATCCATAATCTCATGTGTTTGCATTGAAGATTCTCTGTCTTTGCACAAAAAAATATCAAGCATATTGATCTAGGTGCAATTTTTGTTATATTTATTAAACTTGTTTCCCTCGAAGAGTTCTGATCTGACAAAAGGGTGATGTAGAAGAGTATATCCAATTAAATAAACGTGCTAGCGAAACTGTCTTGTCTTTCGAATCAATTTTCACACATTAATCTCCAATCCAAGCAGTTCTTTGAGAATTTCCTCCAATTAGCATTGATTGAAAATTATGCGTTTCCTGGGACAATTTGCATAGTAGACGGCCTGTAACGTGAGTGTGGGTGAAAGCAATTTACAGAGGACGAGCTGTCGTGTACCACGTCAGTCAAACATTGACAGTCAGGCGCAGGGTCTTTGTCCGGTTTCCTTTTATCATTTCAAACGGAGTGACAGTCACAAATTGGTATCTTGGCTCTCTGGTTCATCGGATAGATTTTCTTCTAGCAATGGCACATATGACAAAAGAATGATGCCTTGAGATTTGTTTATTGTCAATACAACTGTGCCTCGATCGGTCTGTGTAACTGATACGAGGTGTTCAAAGAATGTTTTGTATTCTCTTTATATTGACTTTTATTTGAATACTTTCATATTGTTTCTGTTCGCGTTGCATTATCCAAAGGTGTACAGCGTTCTTCATACTTCAAACTTTGATACAGTATTCACTCTGCGCTAAGGACGAGACTAGTTGATTTAGCTAAATATCGTTACTGCGGGTAAATTGTTAAACGATTCGTTAAACTAAATGAAATAATTATGATAATGTTACAAATATATGAAATGATTTCACGCCTCTCTTGTTGTATCATTGATGCTGCTTGCATCTGTTGTCCGTGCGATAATTCTATATTCTACTGAAAACGCATGACAACACATGTTGGATGTGATGTTTTATCCGATTTTACATTACTACATAAATTCTGTGTATCGCGTAAATAAGTCGTAAATGCGTAACATAACACAAACAAGGCAGCAAAAACTCCGTTTTCATCCATACGCTCCTATATTTAACCCTTAGCCTGCTGCTAAAATGTCGTCTGCTGAAGCTGTCGTCTGCCTAGATTTCAAAATTCATCAGAATTGCCCAATATTTGAAAAACAATTGGCCGAGTGTCAAGCAGCTTGGATTCTAACTAGATGCCGAGTAACTCGGCGTCCTATCTGGACCCAAGCTGTTTGCAAATTCTTTCACGGTCGCCCTTAACAGGTTAAAGGTTAATTTCAGCACGAGAACGAGCAATCTTATTTACTTTGCATGGCAACAAATTGAATTATCCGCATGGTGCAAATTTGATATAGATGCAATTCGAATTAAATCAAGAATCAACATTTTGAAATTGATATGTAACTGAATCAAATGTTTTCTTAGATAGACAATAATATAGAATATGGAACAAACGAATTAAACATAATCAAAATAAACTATATCAAGGTTATTGCAAATACATGGCTAAACATCACATTAAACTAAACATGCTCCTTTACAAATGCTCATATTTTTATACTATCCCTAAACATATTCTTCGCGCGGAGTTGGATTCTCTTAAGTTTCCTTTACGTGTGCTCAAAAAACAGATGCTTTCATAGCCCCACCCTGAACACATTTGAATTATTGTTCACATTAAGAATGTCTGAAATATGACAAAGCATAATTGTCTTATATAAGAGGTATCCTATGTATATTAAAAGCTTTAAAACATTTGTCAATAATATGTTTTCTGTCCGGCAGGTCTTCTCAGTTCCAATTGGCATTTGCTTGTCATACGAGGTGATAAAACACGTGTCTTTTATCTTAGGGCTGTGAATTTATCATATTTATCATATGGTTAGATATTGATATTACTGTCGGTGATATTTCTTCATACGCCTCCGAACATGTAACGAGATAACGGCACAAAAGCCATTTTGGACTGAATTAGCAGTGGGAAAAGTATACATAGATCGATCGCATATACCATTTGTCTGACTCTATCATTGAGTTGAAACTCTTTGCCTGCCAGGCACTTTTCAGGTCTGTCATAAAATTAAATTGCCACGGTATTTCGGTAACAACCAGCTTAAGGCGTCGATGAGCGTATAGATATATCTAAGTTAAATATAAGTAAATAGGTAATAACGGAGCGTTACATCGAAGATTTATTCAAAAACAGCACTGTTTCCGTTATATTGCTTCGTGTTGATTTTACTTTGTTTTTTATTATTATTATTGTTATTATTATCATTATTATTGTTATTATTATTATTATTATTATTATTATTATTATTATTATTATTATTATCA
>JAULCC010204423.1:0-12872 GCA_032358795.1 Nuttallia obscurata | reverse complement strand
CACTATACATACATCAGTATGTCTCACTACTTACCACATGTTGTTGATGTTTGTGACCAGGTCCCATCTGTGTTACAGGTTGCCATAGCAACTCCAACCATAATGTAGCCAGACTGACAACTGTATGTTGCCAAAGATGTTGTTCCATTGGTTGTTATGGAGATGTTTCCACCAGTTGGTGTCGTCAGGTTTATACAAGCACCTGAAAATGGGTACATCAACAACATTAACGAGATAAAATGTGCAAATTTGACATTCAGATTTTTATTTCTTAATTAAAACCTTTCTTGTTTTTCAAAACTTAAATAAAATAACATAAGCTTATATGTTTTATTTTGAAATCCCATGTCATACTCATGTAGTCTTCTAAATTTTCATATTTCCCTATAACCTAAACACTGTTGTCCTTTCTTAAATATACATTAAAAAATACTTATTCTGACGAGAAGATAATGCACAAGTTTTTTTGCCTAATCTAGTTTAAACTAAATAGTGCTGGTGAGCTGTGTTTGAAAATGCCTGTCATGATACTTACCACACATAGCACACAGATATCCAAAACTTATTGAACTTACTACAAGAAGGCAAAGACGTATCCCAAGAATTTCCATTTAGCTGGCAGACAGATGTAGCAGAACCATTTAAACTGTAGCCAACATCACATGTATATGTGACAGTCATTCCTCCTTGGGAAACAGTTACGGCTCCGAAGTTTGGGGATTCAGGAGTGGCACATACTAGGAAAGATATACAAACAAGTACAATGTTTTGGTAAAACCATGTGTATAAATGTTATCCTGGATCTTGAGTACCTCTTATTATTAACACTCTTCAATAAAATATGAATATCTAACATTCATTTATACAATATAAAGGTTTGCTACCTGTTAGACAGAGTATGATATAACTTGTTTCTGTGTAAACTATACAGAAAAATATTATGATTTGTTCTAATACTTTGTCAAGAGACAAATAATGTTAAGGCAGAGCAGCAGTGACATATATTGACATGCAAGTTTAGAAATTTCATTTAGTTATTTCAAAAACATATATTTAAAAGGTGTAGTATACCGATCGCTGATATCCTCTTTTTGAATGAATATCAAAACTATAAGCAGTACCTTCACCAGTACATTTCAGTGAAGTCATGCATAGAACAGATGCTTTTATGACCTATAAAGGGGAGCTGGACCTGTATGTCATGTATGACACTTTACCTAAAAGCATCTAGATGATACAATATAATGAAACTGTCATAATTCACTTTTTCTGGTCTTATAATTGAAGTACTTTTCCAGAATATTTTTTTTGTTAAGTATAAAACAATTTTCTGAGTTCTGTTTAATTGACTTGTTTATTATTCAGATTAATGGATTTCCCTGTATCTGAGTGCACCCAGTTTCTTTTTTGGAATGCTGAATGATTACAACATGAATAGGTCAGTACTCTGAGTCTACATAAAACACATTTTCAAGTTATATAAAAGTGGGGGTTTAAAACGAATCACAACATCCATTTTCATGGTAAATTATTGTTTTATACATAGAATGCAAGTAATACCAGTAAAGAAAAAAGCATTGAATAATCAAATGATATATGATCTAAGAGCTTGGATGGACAAATTTAATCCATTTTCATTCAATCACCTGTTTGTTAGGACAACCAATGACTCAGTATAACTTTGGCAATGGATTTCCAAAAAAAGGTGCTTGAACTGTAGTTTAAAACTTGAAATTAGGCTTCAAAATCAAGTTAATAAAGAAAAATGCTATCATTGGCTGATGTTCTGGCACCATGTTCACAACTCATTTTTCAGTCTCAGTTGAATATTAGATTGAAATCGTCTTCTGCAATTAATTTGTAAATTTAACCCAAACAACAAGAAACAAGATAAACAAAAAACTTTTTATTGAGACTGGAAATCAATATTAAATTTTCATTACCAACTCAAAGATCACTTTAAAACATCCAATTCAGATATATTTGATAATCAAGTTTCATTCTTAAACTCAGCTGAGACGAAAAAATGTTAGGTATCAGTGATAGTACCAAGTACATACTACAAGTAGGCTCAGTATCATCCCAGACACCAGCCGGGTTGCAGGTCAAAGTCTCCATGCCAAGAACCTCGTAGCCTGATGCACACATGAAGGTGGCCATTGTTGATAAACCATTTGTGCCCAAGGTGAAACTGCCAAGATCAGGGGCAACCAATATTGAACAGGAAACTAAAATAATAATAACAATGGGACAATTACATAGTTCTCTTTTACCACTATATTTTGTCAAGAGAGTACGTTTTTTTTTAAATGCCATTAAATGAAAGTTACATTACCTACTAAAACATCTGAGTACAACAGAACTGCCTTAAATTTTAAGTTAGTTATATGCCTGAATTTTTTAACTATCCGAAATTAAATGCAAAAGTTTAGAAACCATAGAAATGATATGCGAGAGTTGAACAAGAGGCCCATGAGGGTCTGTCCTCTAAGTTAAGCTGCTTGTCTAATTTGGTCACCTTCTGTCTTAAGTTGCAATACATCAAGCTTTTTCTGTAATATGAACTTAAATGAAGTGCATGCAAAACGTTAACTAGAATTTCTCAGTAAACAAGTAAAGGGCCATACTTTTCCTTTAATTGCAAGATAGAATTATCTAACCTAATTATTATTATTTGTTGGTGTAATGGTTGGGAAGCCTTTTATACAGTTAAAATACATCAATATGTTACTGAGATATGGGTTAATGTTTCTAATCATTTTTACTGTATGAAGGTTTATACTTCTTGTCATCCATGCTTTACTGTACGAAATTAAATGCTTCTTAATCATCCAAATTTTACAGTATGAAGGTTGATGCTTCCAATCATCAATCTAAACTGAATCAAGGACTTTACCAAGAGATAAAAAATACTACCAACTTTAAAACTTGAATAAAAATGTATCATACATTTTGCAAAGTTAAATGTTTATGTTCCAAACTTGACTTACCACAGCTTGGACTGTTATTACTCCAGGATCCATCAGTCAAACATGTAATATTAGCCTCACCACTCAGCGCAAACCCTACATTACATGTGAACATTGCAAGAGTGGTACTACCAAGCTGGGTGAATATTACTAGTCCATTAGATATATTACTAAGGGCACTGCAAGTTTCTGCAAATAAAGATTCAAAATTTTGCATACACACCAAACCACATATCCCTACAAATGAACATCAATACAACTTTCAGAGATAAATTTGGAATTATATAAAATCATGCCAATTCTTTAAATACTTCAACTTGCAACTTGGCCCCTTTGCCAGATAAGAGTTGAATGCAAGATGATTTTTACTAAATCAACACGTTTATGTCCAATAAAAGCAGATAACTTCATTCTAACTAATCTGACCATGGTCAACTAAAAAAAAGTTTATTAAAACAGTTTTGTGTGTATTTATGTAAATCATTTTTATTGTTTTTCAATTTCTCTGATCAAAAAAATAAAAATTCCAATTAACAAACCAATGAGCCTCATTTCAAATGTACTGAAATCAAATACTGATTCTGCCAAATATTAGAATTACAAATCATACATGTGGAACAGTCACTTAAGTAAGTCATTAATCTTAATTAAAATGGACAATGGGTTTGACCTCACCTACCACATGGTACATCTTCTTGAGAAATATTAGGAATACGTAGCTCAAAATATCATAAAACATTAAAAAAAAACCATCAAAACAATAACAGAAATACAAGCTTAGCATTCCATCATTTACCACAGGTCGGGTCAGTTCCATTCCACGCATTTCCATCAATCTGGCAGACACGTTCCTGGTTGCCTTTCAGCACATATCCAGCATCACAAACGTAGGTGGCTGTACTACCATCACTGGATACACTGACACTGCCATGGGTAGGGCTGTCTGGTGCTATACATTCTGCAATTCAAAATAGATTATTACAAAATTAATGGTCATGAAATACATAATAAGCAACTTAGAAAAGCCGGCAAACTCTGGACTTTCAGATTACTAGAAATACACTATGGCAAAGCTACACAGCAAATATTGTCGACTTGATCTCTTCAACAAGACTTGTTCAATAAACACTTATGCCCTTGGTGGCATCATTGACATCATATTTTTAATCTTTTCAAAATTCAAATTAGGTCAAGGTCAAATGGACGTTGGGTGTTATATGTGGATGGGAATGGTCCAAGGCAGCAACCATTTAACAATTTAAAACATTAAAGCAAGCGGTGTTGATGCTAGACAAAACGGTAAAATCTGGTTAACCTCGTACACACACAAACAGACAGACACTATAGATGCTGGAGGCATAAAAATCAACAACTTGTGACAATTCATTTGAAAATTTGAAAAAAAATGAACACTAAATTGCATACAATATTCAACAGATTGTAATCTTGACAATACAGTTTATTGCCAATCTGATAAGAAAAGAGTCATTGTTACAGGTCTAAATTGGTAACAAACACACAAGCATTTTCCTCCAGACTATGGTCCAAGCTTTCACATTTTTAATTCAAATTATTTCTGCTTAGTACCATGAGAGAGACAATCCATTCTGTCAGTATTGCCAATTCATTTGATAGTTTACCCAATGTCTGCTGAATCAAGAAAAACATTTTCTAACAAGATGGACAAGGGGTATAATTCATAATGAGTTATTCCTTATTATGACCAACACTAGAAATGAAAGTCTGTTCTCATTTACAAGATTCATCAAAAGTGTGTTCGAACTAACTGAGGCATTCTGCTTGCATTAAAATTTTTTTTTTTTTTACATTCTTCTATTCCAACCAAACATTGACAAATTGACTCCTATCATGACCAACACATCAATATTTTATCTTATTTTTTTACTTTATCATAACCTCCTCATATGGCAAACTGTGTACGAAATGGTTTTCATTAACTCAGTTACATATTTTATTTTCTGATCATGATTTTCTAATATTTGAAGGTAATTCAAGTTACTGTTCTACTATATTACTCATGATTTGCTTCTTACTTTTATGTTTTCAGCTAGAGGCCTTGTATTTCCACTGCAATAGTATTGCATTTAGTTTATTTTTTTACATCCCATAGCCATGCTGAGCTAACATTAGTCCAAGAGAGAGGGGAGTGGCTTCAGAACACTCTTCTCTCGTTCCTTAACATGCCCAGAGTATAGCACTGGTACAGGATGGAGTCACTCAGAGCCTCAGCTGGTCACTTTATTCTGACACGACAAACTAGTTGTTATGCAAACCCAAAATTATGAACGGCAATTACAAAAAGCCTTTAATTACTTCAAATTTTTATTTGGTCAACTTCACCAGAGATTGAACCCACAACCATCCACTAGAGGGGTTAATATAAGTTTTAAAATATTGTTTGGCAATCATTGTAATATAAATAAAGTTTAAACTACTACCATCCATACCGGAAGTGAATGCCATACCACTGAACTAACAGGACAGCCCATGGTATTAAGAAAAACAATAAATCTACAGATGTTAGATTTTTTTCCAAAACTCATGAGTTAGTATTGTAAGCACTTGGACATCTATCTTGTAACAACCTATATTTCATATCTCTGTACCTTTAGTTGTATGGAAAATCAGTTAATAGATTGATTTATTGAAGGGTTTTTGTCCCTCCTGAGCCCAGAAGGCAGCCACCAGCATTTGAGAGTAGGTTTGGTACACATCCCCCACCCTTCCCTATACTGGTGTCTATGAGCCAGTCGGGTTTGGATGAATAAAAATAGGTGTATAATTCCAATTCTATCAACATATGCCCCTGTCACTAAATCAAACATCACAAACACAATAATCATATTTCAATATATTCATTTCACTGTGACCTCATGCTAGATGCACAGACAATTTTTAACATCTTTTTTCAGAGTTTCTGTTGTTTTGCAAGAGAGGTTTGTTCATTTGGCATATAACATCGCTTTAACTGTTTTTCAGTCATATCGCGACGTCCAGCTCATTACAGGTGGAGGAAGACCCAGGGGAACCTCTGTATACTATTTCAGGCACAGAGGTAGAACCACCGACCTACAACAACCCAGCTGGAAGGCTTTGCAAGAGAGGATAATTTTTCAAAAAAAAATAAATTTTTTTACTCATCTATAAATTAAAGACCATCTTGAAGAAGACTTACTACAAGTCGGGACAGACCCACTCCAGGTATTATTCTGTTGACATGTCCTTGAGGAGTCCCCATAGAGGGCGTAATTATCAGCGCAGGTGTACGTGGCTGTTGTCCATGGTCCATCCGTCCCTATGGTTACTGATCCTCCATCAGGGCTGACAAGGGATGGGCAAGTTGCTAGGGACAATATTAAATAGGTCTGTATTTTCACTTTAGTACACATACTTCTCTATCACAGCAAATATCTCCAGGGCTTCACGTTGTAAAACTTTTTTGATTATGAACACACAATCCCATTCTCAATATTTCATGAATTTTATTAGTTAAATTTAGTTATGTGGCATATTTTGGCCAATCATAATCATACATTTATTAGTATGTTAATGAGTCGATGCTCAAGAAATTTTATTAATTTGGACCTAATTACAGATGCTGGTTGATATATGCTCTAATTACATACATTCCTTACAGAAGAATTTAGTGATATTGGCAAAGACCCTTAAATTTTGTTTCATTTCTATGCAGAAAAACATAATATATTACATTATTCTTATGACTGAAATGAGTTCTAGAAATGCCAACACTATTAAAGACGTTACAAATAATTTTCGCAATATGTATCTATCTAAACTGAAAATGATTGATATTACTATCAATTAAACTTACCAAACAACAACACTAACATCTAAAACAACAATGTTTAAAAAACAATCTACTGAAAAAATAAACCAAAGGAAAAACTGTTAATATCAGAATGAAAATTTAAAAAAAAGTGGAAACTTACGACAGAGCTCTGAAACAAAGGAAAAGGTAGAAATAAAAAATATATTTTAAATTAACTTAATTCTGTAAAATACAACAAATATAAAGAATATAATCACAATGTGCACAGTTGGTTTCTTCCCAGTAGTGCTTGAACAATCATATTATTTGACTGTGGAAGAGTGCTTTCAATTCCTTTGCATATTGGTTGTGTAATGATGTCTTACAATAACTTGTGAGAAATCCAATTAATGTAAAGTAATCATAACACTTCTAGTTTATTCATGACTGATATTACTATGACAGATATGAATTTTTTCGTAAAAGTAATCACAAATGTTAATGTTCAACAAGTAAATATAAATTTTACAGCGTATTGAATAAACTTTAAAGTTTGCAAATTCAAACAGCAGCCAAAGGTCAAAAATAATAGTGTGAATATCAAAAATAAAAATATCAAGATTAAAACAAAGCAGATGATGAAATAAATGAAGTAGTTTATTCCTGAATCAAACCTGAACACTATTCGACCCTGGTATGAGCATTAATCTTGTTTTCCAAGTAATTTTTCTATTGAATGCTTTCCAGCAGTGGTTTCATCAAAAAACTGACATGGTCAATATATTAATTGCTAAATCTGACAATAACAGCGTTTTATAACAATGATGGTCCTGTAATCGCTCACCTGTAAATCTCTATGTACAAAATAAGTAATCTCTAGGGTCTGTGCAAAATGAGATACTCATGGAATCTATGCATGATGAAAAATGTAAAAATACATATAGCTTAGCTTTAGCATGTTTAGCTTAAGAAAAAATATATTTTTCATTTTCACTATATAAGTTTATGTAAAATATAAAACTCAGGTGAGCTAAATATAGACATGTGACAGTACAGGAAGAGACTGATACTGACCATACACATCTGTAATTGACAGTGTAGCACCAATCTGATCCCCATTCTTGTCTGTAGGAAATGATGAGGAAGTCTGGCTCTCTCTGCAGTACTCTGGGGCCACAGATCCTGCTGTGTAGTCTGTGGACAAAGCCTGTAACAAACACCATTAATCAATATCACCAAAACAACATGGTAAGCATCTACCAAAGTAAAAATTTGCAAAACTGTTCATTAACCCTTTCAACACTAGACCTGTTGATGACCTATGCAAGCAATTTGGATCCTGATCAGGTCCAATTTAATGTGGGTCTAAACTGTCTGACACTCAGGTCCTATTTCTACAAAAAATTTAATGAAAGAAATGTATTTTCAAAAATTTGCAGAGAACATTTATGCAGAGAAAAAAATTAAGTAAATTTTGAAAGAAACTCTGTGAAGCAACAACGCTTGTAAAAGAATCAAATATACATTTCCACAAAGGCTTTGTTGTGAAGAACCTATGGAAAATAACTGGCAGAAGTAGGAATCTTGCCCATCTTCCATATTCTTACACTACTACACCTACAATAAAGAATCTACTGGTATAAGTATTCATCATACCTCGATCCATAAGGATCCTTACAGCAAACACAGGTGATTGTCAATTTGACTACATGTAATATTTAGGTAAAGACAATTAAATGCATTTGGCTGGTTCAATTTTCATTTTCAATAAAGCTGTTAAATTTTGAACAAGTAACTTACAAAGCAGGAAAAGCTGAAAGTGTTGGTGTTGTCGACAGTGGCCGATGTATACACAGTGACCACAGCGTCATTGCCCACTGGCACAGTATCTATACACTGGACATCACTCAGGGCTAAGGGTTGTAAAGAAAAAAAAAAGAGATGTCAGTACATCTTAACATTTAGTAACAAGATATAGTATGTAGACAAAATTTGAGATAAATGTAAATGCTTTACCAGCCATTATTTTAAGACTTTAGGGTAGCATGAAAGATATCATTTGGGACCTTTTCAGTATAAAAATAGACGTCAAGGAATACCTTGGTAGCTGATGAAGTAGACAAAAGCTAATACTTGTGACACAAATAATGGTAAAATGAAAGTAAAATGAAAATAAAATGGTAAAAAGAAAAGCTCAACAACAGCTGGATGATTGATGAGGGACTTGACTGTTGGAGAAGCATTTTCAACCATTCTTCTAAAACTTCAGTGTGTAACATTTCAGTTCAACAAAATAAATAAATAGCTCTCACAGAGAGATGTCTACCTGAATATGCTACATCTGTGGAGCAGCTGGTAAAATCAAATGCCATTTTGGTTTTGTCTGTGCACATGTCCCAGTTATCACCACCTCCTGCACATGTGGTGCTACCTCCCGAACTTCTGTGGGAATAGTCAAACCTTCCTAGGAATGTCCATGGGCATGTAATGCTCGCCAAACCTTCACTACCTGAAAAAAGTATGAAACAGTTAAAACCTAATTCTCTACATGATCCTTGAATTTTCAATGATGGCAGATGTACCTTTAGTAGACATTGTGTTTACTTATTATTTTTTGGTGGGTGTTTTTAGGTGGTGGGGGAGGGATTGTTATTAGCATTGTTAGGTCACACTACAACAGTGCAACAGCTCAGGTAATGTAGCCATTTTCCAGTTTCCATGATGAAGACTCCAGCTATTTTGGGTAGAACAACAAACCCTGACCTTCCACAAGCTTGAAGGATTAAAAGCTTCCTCACGTTCAAGTCAGTGTTTATCATCCCTTAGCCATGGAAACCCCTTTTCTTAAGATTTAAACAGGCAATTCAGCCCTTCAATACAAACAAATCTTATGGGATAATTGGAGATAGTCTTTTCATAAATGTTTACTGGACCAAGTGACAGAATCTATCAACTGCATTCTGCCTACCCAGTTAGCACAAGTGATAGAGCGTCAGCTTCCAGTGTGGGAGAGCGTAAGTTTTATTCTGGCCAGATCAAACCAAAGACTTTAAAATTGGTAGTAATGGCTTTCTCTCCTTGGCCCTCAGGATTAAGGGTAAGCCTTACAACTGGTTTGTCAGTGTCAGGATAAAGAGACCAGCCAGGGTTCAAGCCCCACATGTATCAGTGCTATACACTGGGCACATAAAAAAATGATAGAGATCTACATAAAAGTTCTGTGTATCAGCTTCCCCCTCTCTGAGACATCCATTAGCCCTAGTTAGCAGAAAGTTACGTAAAACAAACAAACAAACTTACTTTCACTAGCCCCTGTGATAGTTCCTTTCCAGTAATGTTGATATAAAACTACCTGTCACAATCTTACCATCATTTTGTTTGTACTATCACTGCACATGGTTAAAGGGAATCTCAAGGAAAGTATTTTTTTTCAGTATACATTTAATATCAAGCAATTTAGAACATGACAATACCTTTGGAAAAATATTGTCTACCATCATTTAATTCTTCGCTTGGATAGCAGTGTTTTTCCTTATCTTGGCAATTGATCTGTCAAGTTCAGAACTTTTTGATATGTCTATGTTGTTCCACTGTAACAACTACAAAACAGTTCTATATATGTACCTGACTTTATCAGAACCTGATATTCGCTCCCACTTGCACCAAAAGCTTCATAACATGCCGAGTCCAGATTTTGACTTGGATTAATCAAGTAACGTTCATTGTCCAGGTTTGGTTGTCTTGCTGAAATGGAAGCATTTGTTGTTTTATTTAATTTTTATGGATTGAAAAAACTAATTTCATGAATAGAATAAATTTTACCCATTTTTTTCCAAATTGTTTGCTTTATGAATAAAACTTGAGTCTTGTTTGTCAGGCTGAAACATGAAGTGATTTTAATCTAATGACATCGACTAATAAATTTATGAATAACAAGTGTATTTTAATGTATATATAGATCTATATTAACAAGAGATGTCTGTAAGACAGTGTGTGTGACTTTCGAGGGGTCATTAATTGGATTTAAGCCCGATTGAAGAAGTAAAAATTTCAAAACCTGATCAGAATATGAGCATTGTGGTGTCTAATTCTGACCATTGTCTACCTTGTTTGCAAATTTCCTTAATGTCTTGAACAGTAGAATAAAGGTTAAACAGACAACAAGCTCCACTTGTTTGAATACAAAAAGGTTTTTTAACAGTTTATTATAAATTAAAATTATTATTTTCTGTGATAAAAAAAATCAATCTGCACATAAAGTCCATAAAAATCTTTGCTAAGCTAAGTGCATTTATTTTTATGTTATTCTGTATGTGCTTTCTCAAATTCTGATATTGCATACACCTGAAGATGAGACTGTCATTGAAGAATGCTGAAACTGTTGTACAGCATGTTATTGTTTATAATTCTTAATTCACACCTGCTAGAAATCATGAACCATTTAGTCTTCTGAACATCAACAAACATTTTTAATTTGATTAATTTGATCAACAGCTCAGTTAATATAAAATCTTCCTGTGGTGAAACACGGAATCAAGAACAAACGGAATCGCAACTCAGAGATCTTGCCGATCAACAATAGGCCCCTCATCCGTATCAGTCAGACTCTTATCTGATCATGCTCTGTATCACCCAGACCCATTTATAGTCGCAAGATGGAAATATCCGGTGAGATTTGCTATCTGTCTTGTATCAAAATGGCCGCATTGACGCTAATTTCAAGTTTCGCCAGTCTTGCAATGGCCCTATTGTTAAAACGAGAGTTACCTGTATACTGTACGCGAGTTGCAATTCCGTTTACTTGCATAATTACGTGGGTGAAATCATATCTTTACTATATAATTATATATGTGTGAAATTATAAACTTGCAAAAACTATAAAATTTGCAAATCATGAGTTCCAGTTTTTTTTAATGCTGATAATAAACACAAAACCTGCCAAACACTGAAGTAAGTTACTTTCTAGTAAATTTCTGAAAAATCATCATCTCTATGTATTAAAATATACAGATCTAATGGCTTTCAAAAACGTTCAAAGGTCAAGTAGCTATGTGTATTAAGAGTAGTCTTTTTTAAATCTGATATATGAAAATCTCATCACAGATTATAAAAACTTATTTTTAAAATATATATAGCTAAGAAGGATAATCATTACCTTAACTGGTTTGAATCGTCTAATAAAGTGCGGGACGAATGGTTTTCAGGACGAACAGTCCCGGTGCTAATTTAAGCAAATTCAGTTCAAAATGTCCAAAGGGTTTCCAGACATGACGTTATTTATCATTTGATCAGTAATTTACTTACGCTCCTGTACGTACACACGATATGACACATCAGTTATGGCCGTCATCTTGAGGCAAAGATATGCATAATAGCGAGATGTAACAAATTGAATAAAATCATCCACAGATCTGAAAAAAAGAATTTCAAAATATCATCGAGCTCTATATCTAATACTGATTTTGTTTGGCATTTGTTTTTGTTACAAATAACAAAACTCATCTTAAAACACCCTTTCTTAAAAAGCATGACCAGAGACGACCCCCGGCAAATTGACCCGGGTGGGGCTCAGTTTCCACCCTATTGAGTGAATGCCCGAACTGTCCCATGGAGTAAACCATGGCAATTTCAATCTCCCGTTCCTAATTATTTGAAATCAGGATAAAATACACGAAAACACTAATACGGTAAGCTTGTAAGTTGTTTACCGACCATCTTGCAGTAAGGATCTGCCAGTGTTCAAGATGGTCTCCATTTTCGCGCCAAAAAGTTAAAGGGAGATAACTCTTGTGGAGGGCACCGTAATTTATAATCTTGGTGCAAACCGAACTGATAGAAAAAATCTAGATAGATCAGGAATGTATTCTACATTCCTGGATAGATCTATAATTATAGAACATCGATTCATAAGATGCTTTTTTTTAAACATCACCATTATTCTGGACTTCGGTTGAGAATAAATCTATGTGTAGATAGTAGTTGAAAAGAAATATATATCATAGATCTATTTATATAATTCTATATAGCCTACAGATCTATCTAGAGATAAGTTTAAAGAACCAAGCCTACTGTCATGGGCACAACAAGAGACGTAGCCTAAATAACATCTTAGT
>JAULCC010204312.1:0-12874 GCA_032358795.1 Nuttallia obscurata | reverse complement strand
GAAGGGACTTTATCATAGGTATGCAACTATTAAAACAGAATTATTCAAAACTGGATCCCCACTCCCCTTTCTTTCTCTTAGAAAGCAGTCCAAAAATGACGTTAAAACATATTCTTATAGACATGATAAGCATTCTAACTGATGCCCTTTTTTAAATTTTAAATATCAAATCAGGGTTGTTTTTTGCAATAATTTTTTAAAAAATGTTGGCCAATTGATCAATAGGTTTTACAGTTAACAAAACTTATTCTTTGACAAATTTCAAGACCTTTCCTCTAGATTCAACTAGAAATGTTGCAAACAACTGCAGTCCAGTATGATGGGTATTGGACACAATTGTTTGATTAGAGCCCTTATTATCAGCCATTCTCGAGGTAAGTCGTGCAAAAACACACTTTCAAAATGGAGTTGTCCGATTCAGACATGGCAGAAGGCTTAACACATAGCATCAAGTAACTGATAAAAACAGTGCCAAAAATTAAAACCAAAGTAGTGGGCGGTATTCAACAATGCTTGATAAAAACAAACATATTAACCTCAAAAGTTCAAATTTTTGTCATCTGTATTTTGTAACAATCTCTGACTGAGGCTTGATAGCCAAGTCATAAAGTTAGCTGATTTTTAAGTGGGTCCTGTTTTAAGTGGCAAAACATATTTTCTTCTCAAACTTAATTTAGCACAAATTCATAGCACAATGGAAGTCAATATGAAAAAAAGGAAAATAATAACACACATTTTCTCTGAAATTTTATCAAATAAATTTCTAGTTTCTATTCAACCTATCTATGCCATTTCAACTTGTTCTGCTGGCTTGCCCATTTGCCAGAAGAAATGGGGATAAATATAACAAACTGTCTTTTTTAAAAACCAGCTGTTAATATGAACTAATTCAGTTACATATCCATTTTACAAGAATGACATGTGTTAACTCTTTCCTCTACAAGCTATTTTTAGACCATTACATCATATGCTATATTTAGATTAAAAAGAAAAAAAACTTTCAATATGGGAAAAAACTGCATCCGACTATTATGAAAAAAGTTCTTTTCGCAAATAGAGTAGACACTGATCAGAGCTGCTTGATTTGGGTCTATTCTGTTTGCAAAGGTGTTGGGGCTTGTGTGGAGTAAAGGGTTAACACATTGATATTTCTTTAACTCATATCCCCTAAACTTCTAATAATTTACTTGCAATAGTGAACTAACTGAACTATCCATACATTCCTGATAAAAAGTAAAAATATAAAGTAAAGTACAGAGCTTCTAATTTGGACTCTTTCTGTCTTTTATATGAAGACCATAGTATCTATAACATTTCAGGTGGCCATGTATCTACACTGCTGAAACCAGCATGCATCCATCTAAAATTAACAAAGAAGCTATTTTTATGTGTTTCTCATGTTTTGTTTTTAGTAGGAAGTTGTAACAAAACAACAGTTTAGGTCTCGGATGAGATGGACTTGAATATTAAAAATTACTGTTCTAAAGTTGTTTGTGCCAAACAAAGATAAAACAGTTATTTTGAATTTTCAAGTATTGCAAATTTTAGATGTAAAATGCATGTCAAAATTTCAGGACCTGTAGTCAGTTTATTAGATTTTAAATGCCAGCAGACAAGCGTATTGTGTAAAGAAAATTCTAAAAAATAAAACTAATGACATCGTATAAATTCTTATCAGATTTCTTTTTTAGTATTATAAGGAGTCTTGGCCAATCAGTTTGTTTGTTTGATTTACGTCACTATCTGCCAGCTAGGGCTAATGGACGTTTGGCCAATCAGAATTGCTTCCTTTTTTGTGCATATTTTGTACCCTACTGTTAACTGTCATTCTTTCTGTGTGAGACTGCTCGACAATAATGCCTTCGGCCCCAGTATAAAATAGAACAAGCTGGAAGAAAACAACCGATTCATACAGTTTACAGGTACCTAGGGTATCCGATATAAGTTTACTTGCAGAACATCATATTTGTATCAAGCCCCACTTTCTAAGCAAAATGGCTTGATACTCATATAACACATCCAGTCAACTACAAATCTACTTCAGTTAACCCAAACTGTGCTGAATTTTTCAAGTGCATTATTCCATTCCTTTGATTTGGGATGGTCCACAGATCATTTTGAGGGGGGTTTTGATCAGGGTTTTTCACCCAATAGCAAAATGTGGAGAACTTGGTCAAAACATTATGATCAATGCCTCTTGACCAGGGTCTGTGTTTCAAAATCCCAACACTGTGTGGGTCAACAGTCGAAGTTGAATCTCTTATCATATCACAGTACACTGTGAAATAAGTAATTAAGTATTGATAATGACATTTTCTGATCAGCACTTTGTAACAGTGTAGACCTCGTAGGAGACATATTTATTAGATTATCTACAAATCTTGGATCATAAATGTGTATGCTACATGGTTCAACTAACCAGTAAGAAAAATGGGATCCCCATCTTATTTGTTTTTCTCTTCCTCAATAAAAACTAACATCTGAAAACAAACTTTTATACAATTAACATACATAATCATTTGAACAACTTTTTAACACATAAGCATCATAAAATATGCACTATGAAAACTTTGCCTTGTATTGAAATCTGCCTCATTATCGTGAAGAGTAATACGAAACATGACTGCATAAGCTTTCTGTATCGGCCGAATGCTTGTTAATGTTAACAACTGTTAAAACAACAACATAAAAAAAAAATATGTACGAATATAATTTTAACTCAGAGCAAACCTTTTACCTGCTGTTGATGACTTAAGAAGGATTAGCCAACAGTGAAGACCATGATCAAATGTCAAAGAATGCAGCATCTGAATAAGGTCTGCACTGCTTGCCGTGAATATTGACTTCTTCATCCAAAACCTTCTTTGCAAATGGTACTACTCATAAATATTCATAACAAAAAGAGTTAGTTTTGAATATTCAGCAGGCATACGGTCGTTAGTTACAACAGAAATAAGCCATCAAATGTAGCATTTCTTCCACGTTTGACGAGAAAGAAATGAACAATGCATAATCAATAAGAGCTTTGAAAGAAGGACGACCAGCTGTTTTAGCTGATGCTACAGTGTCCCAAAAATGTCCTATCCTGCCTTAATTTGCATTCTCAATTTCAAAAAGATTCAAAGAGATTTTTTTTTTGTTTAAATGGAGAAATATATAACATATACCATATTCATCCAGTAACTGATTTCTAATTGGCTAATTATATTTTTACCCCATATGCCAAGCTGTTGAAAAAGCAGCAAGATGAGGATTAAGAAGATTCAATGTTAACAGCAGAGGGTTTCAAATAATAAATAAATATCACAAATTTAAATAAAAAATACTAAATACAGAAATATCTTGGGGAGGAAAAACGAGCACATTGATAAAATTCCCCAGTTACTTTATGTCCAAATAATGATTACTTTACGTCACAGGAAATGTGGTGGGTAACAAAATTTTCCACCAGACCTACCGCCTTTATAATCTCCCTACTGTTCGTGCAACAAGTAGCAGTTTGACCTAGATATGTACAGTCTGACCTAGATACAGAGCTGGACAGTTGTCCTGTCATCTCGGACAAGTAAAATAGTGATCAGGACAAGCTCTTTTGCCAAATTTGATGGGCAAAAGTTTTCATTAATTATCAGTTCAGTTGACAGAAATGAAAACAAACCAGTGAGAATCCATACAGTTGACATATCAGCCCCACAGAACACCATATAGAGTGTCATAAGTAATGATTTGGTGAACTGGTGATAATGAAACCCATACCAAAGTCAACAGAAAATGCAACCATAAAACAACTGTTACTGACAAATTTTGTGGTACTGCCCTATTGGAGTCAGGATCTTCTTAAGATAAATTATTGTACAGAGGTATATATTATATTTATAATAAGCCAAGTCATTATCCCTTTTGATACTAAAATTTGAAATTTTGTAGTTTTCATTCACATTTACAAAAGTTTAATAAAATTTTATTTAAAGTTATTTGTACATATCACTGTGTAGTTCTGAGCATTGACAATGTAGAATCTGACAGTTTTATAAAGACTGGTATGGAATAACAACAGTCTTAGATTTAACTGTTCTTGGTTGTTGTTTTTTATCTTGGTTCCAAGAAAAATAGCTAACCACCATCCAGTCTTCATTGCAAGTCCAAACCTCCATCTGTTTTCTGTTTGATCAGGTCTCCATATGTATGTCAACCACATACAAAATCTATAATAAAAATTTACCCCTTCAATCAATCTCCATGAAATAGGGACTGGTCCAAATCTAATGATGGCAGAGTCCATCATGTTAATATAGGAACAGACAGGATTAAAAGTCGCAGACCGATTCATTATTTAATCTAGTGGCTGTGTCAGCTGTAACACATTTATTTTACACTTCTGCACAATCCCTGAGGTCTTCAGCCTTAGGAAAATGGCAAAACTGATTATGAAAGGAAAGTAAAATGATTACTTCCGTTAGTCTGGGAGGAAGGTTTTGGCACAACTTTGGTAGTATAGATTTTTTGGTTGTTGTGTTTGAGTTCACATGAACTGTAATGAAATTTTCTGCCATTTCGGTGACCTCTTAAAGCAGGAGGAAAAAAGTGAAAACCTCCAGACAACTCTTTGAATCTCAATATAATTATGTTGTCCTTGATTACAACTTATAGCATAATAAACCAGCCCTTGTCAGCACTCAATATTCTATAAACCATTTTTCTGTGCCAAATTAGGAGTACTTGTCAGCTAAAATCAATTAACACAAAAAATTAATATATGAAAAATTAATTCATTATTTTGTGAATTTGTTGTAGCTGATATTTGATCCAATGATGAAGTATAATAATGTCACATAAATTAGCTAATGGCTGCCAAAGGGCTTAAACAGAACTTGATCAGTAAACACCAATTTAATCCACAAGCTCTACCCACCCAGTAAGAATATCAGCCTATTTGTCAACTGTACAGGTCCTCAACCATGGAACGCCATTAATGTCTTATGTTAATAACTCAAAGTGAGTCCAGGTTATGAAACTGTTTTGTGCATAGACTTTATCTCATGCCTACTGATTTATATTAATGTCATTGGTAAAAATATATCAGGTGATTGTTTCAGCCAATCAGAATTATATAAATTAACAGGTATGAGAATGAGATTGCGCTCAAGAGAGTTAAATGACCTATTCTGCCCTTCAAAATCAAACAATCCTGGCACCTCAAATATACCAGACCAAATCGAGACCTGGAAGAGTCTGATTTTAAAAGAATTTGCTAGGAAACGATGACCTTATTCTTTTTACACTCCCCACCCCCTCCCAACCGAACACATTGGTCAAAACCTGCTAGATATGGGGAAAGCAATATAATAAATCCTGGTTAAGTCCTAGAAAAGAAAGAAAAAGTTTTCTATAATTTTCCCAAGTGTACCCTTCTGTTTGTTGTGTAACATCACTACAGTACACAAAAATAACAGGAGACATGTAGACTGGGAACCAAGTAAATATCTGAGTTAGTTTTAAAACTTGCATTTTGGTTCAAAGATTGAAGCTCCAAAATGATTTCTCCCTCGCTTCATGTTGGCAGAATGAAAAACTTTCCAACAGTAACATGGAAAAAATGTAGACAAAATTAGAAATAATTAACATAAATACAGCCTTTTATGGAGAGCTGAACATAAACAAGGTGGCATCAAGTAAGATGAACCATGCATTATGATAACAACAATATCAACAAACAAGTTTGCGTAGGTACTCTTAAGTAAGGATTCCAATTTAAATCTGTAGAGAAATGAACATGTCACTAGATTTACCTATTTAAATGTTAAATATTGTTTGTCATAATAATCCAAGTCTGGTTTTCAAACTTTTTTTAACAGACTATAATTGAATACTATCTATTTGGAGAATTGGCTAATTCAACTACCAGCTCAAATAAGTTAAACCAATGGGTATAAAAATAACTGCCTATCCCTTTAGACCATAAGACAACTATGTAGACCACTGGCTATGGACACAAGTGGGTTTGTGATGTAAACAGAGCATTGGCTATCACAGTAGACCATTGGATCACTATATAGACCATTTGATATCTATGTAGACCATTTATTATGGACACAAGATGCTATCTGATGTATAAAGAGCATCGGTTATTATGACAGACCATTGGCTGACTATACAGACCATTTGATATATGTAGGACCACTGGCTAAGGACACAAGTGGGTATGTGATACAGAATATCACTATAGACCACTGGCTCACTATCTAGAGCAGTAGATACCTATGTAGACAATTGGTAAACTATGTAGACCTGTGACTATCTAAAGCATTAGCTAACTGACCATTGCTCAACTACATAGATAATGTTTTAACACTTATAAGTTTGATTGTGTTGAAAAAGTATGGCTTATAGAATATTTTGGGGTAATTTTTCTTATCTGGGTGGTACCAGTAATTTGTGTCTAATAATGGTCATGAGAGACCCCCCTGAGAGGCTCAGATCCTCCGCCCCTAGAGCATGAAATGGACATCATTTCCACTACATCCTAATGTGTAAACAATTTACACATACTGGCTATATAGGCGATTTTTTTCATTTTAGATTTATGAAAATATATGGCTATTTGGAGCATTTGCTATGTAGACCACTGACTACTTATATAGAGCATTAATTGCTTGTGTAGACAACTGGCAAACAAGTAGACCATTTGGCTATTTGGAACTTAAGCTATGTAGACTGACCAATGGCTTTTTTTTATATTTTTTTTTATTGTTTTTATTTTTTACAAACATACTGATTAAAAATGGTGAATATAATTCGGATGCTTTTTGAAAAACAAAAACAATTTTACTGTGACATGTTCAATTCACCAGTAACATAATATATATATTTATATATGTAAAAAAAACTAACAACAACTTCCATCTGTTTTGACTGAAGTTTTCATAATGCCCTCATATATTTAACAAAACACTTTGAATGAATTGACAGATCAGCAAGTGAAACTCTCAAAGCATTGTTGTCTACAAAACTTATTAACTTCATAAAAAAGCAACAGTATAATCAGCATTCTGAGAAAAGGGTAGCCTTCCTCCTTTCAATGCTTTAGAAGGGCAAGCATAGGCTTGTTAACTGTGCAGAAACTGATCATGAAACCAATGGCTCAGAGGAACTAAGAAGTATATTCAGAGCTCTAGATAAGACAAGTTTCTGTAAAAATTGATTAGTTTTTCTTCATATCTCTACTAAACCTGATCTTGCTGGTACGTTTAAAAATTGCCTTGACAAGCTTTATTACACTGAGCCTTGGAAATGCCTATTTTGAAGCTGTTCTGTTTGCCATTGGAAAATTTAATGAATATGAATTCCAAAAAAAAAATAAATAGTCTTTTAAGTTCAGCCCTATTAACATTTAGCCTGTTTAGGGCAACCGTGATAGAATTTGCAAACAGCTTGGATCCAGATTAGATTCAGAGTAACTCGACATCTAATCTGGATCCAAGCTGTTTGACATTAGACCGATTGTTTTTCCAAATATTGGGCTATTCTGATGAATTTTGAAATCTCAGCAGATGACAGTTTAAGCAGACGAAATTTTTTCTGCAGGCTAAGGGTTAAAGCCTAGCTCATTGTTTACTTAATGCTCACATAGATCATGATTCACATGAATGTTGGTTCATTAAAATCATAACTAAGGCTCTGCTTCTAAATTATATTCTTGTTTAGAATTTGAATTCATCCTATAATAGGTTATTGACCTTTCCATTATAAATATTCACAAACAGATGCTCGTTTACAAACCAATGAAATACTGGATATTTGTAATTAGTAGTAGATTCTATATGACTCAAATATATATTTATCATCTATTGGGTCCCTTTTCTCAGAAATCTGATGTTTACAAAAGTATCCCAAAGACAAAAAAAAGGAAGCAACATTATTCTTCCTCAAGAGTTTTGTCCTATGGAGAGATAATGGAGGTTTTCATTTAAATAGAATTTGGGATCAAGAAAGTTTAAGGTGTCCATATAGTATAAGATAAGCAGAAGGTGGTTACATCAAGATAGTTTTACATTTTGAGCATTCTTTGCACAAGGTACCAAACAAAAAGATTAAAGCTTATTTGCAAGCAAAGCTCAATTTTTTAAGACAAATATAATTTAAACATAACATTTGTGTATAAACGGAAGCTAACGGGCTCCAGTATCGGCACTTGGATAGTTTTCTGTTCCAGGCATATCCAATCTTGAAAGAAGTTTTCTTTTTCAAAAAAAAAAAAATCCTTAACAATTCAGTTCAGTTCAGTTTTCTCCAGGAAGGAATTATCACATGATGAAGAAGGAACCAGTAACAGTTCTTGTTTGTATCACCACTACAGTTGTCCAATCAGATTTCTACAGCACTTATATCACATGACTGCAGGTAACCAATCGAGTCTCCAACTCTCTGAGAGACTCTCAATTGTTTATTGGTACCTATAATTATTTATGTTAGCAAATAACTGACAAAATATATTTTTCTAGTCTAAAATCACACTGATTTTGTATCTAATGGCTTATACACACTTGATCATGAAGGTGATGATGAAACTCCGTTCAAACAATCTTGAATTTCAAATTCTGTATTTACACACAATTAATGTTAACACTCATCCACTAGGACCGTTCACGCCGTCCCTTTATATATAAAATATTTATATTTATATATATTCATTTAAATCCATCACAGACCCACATTTCCTCAGCCCCTCCCCCCCAACCCCCCTCCTTGCAACACAGAGATACATATATATTTTTTTCTAAAAACATGAAAAGGATCCACAACACTTCCATAGATGTATACGATTTATTCGATAAATTCCTTTGCACACGGCCTCTGAGGCGCAGACGTCGACTCACTGATACAGTATACCACACACTACCGTTGTACGAGCACGATTTTACACAGACGAGAAAAATTCGTCTGCATAGACCTATCATACATTACTATCCACGTGTGGGCTAATTTGTTTGATATCACTAGATACGGCTCCCCTGTAATCGGGGGGTTCGTCTGTCTGTTCATTTAATGAAGAGCTGGCACTGACGGTCCGCATCCGCCCTGCAGCGGAAATTGTAGACATAGTCCTATTGTGAGTGTTAGCCTCCGACTGTTTTTGTGAAGCCTTCCGGCTGTTGTTGGAGGAAACGCTAGACGACATACTATAACAACGCTGAATTTTAGGGTAGGATTCACGAACAATTCTTGTTGGGGGAGTCTCTAAATTTTCTACACTAGCAGAGTTTGAACAGTAGGGAGGCGGGCTTTCTCTATCGTGCACAGTTCTGTTTGGTGGAGGCCTAAAAATGTGATCATAGAAACATGGCCGACCGCGTTTATACATTAAATCAATCTGACTTTCGTTATAGCCTTCCTCTCCATCTTTGGAGATGGCAATCTGTGGGGGTAAATCTAACATTGTATCAGTCTGTGCAGAGCGATCACGTATTCGATGCTCCCGCACTTGTGAGATCTGCTTTTCCAAAAGTTTATCCTGGCTTGTCAAAGGCGTACCAGACGTTGGAACGTAAACTACCTGCAATGGAAAGGCAAAAGAGCATTTTATAAATTCATCATAAAAAATTCTTTTTTGTTTTTCTTTTCTTCAAAAGCATTTCAAGTTTATCAAGATGGTGAGTTAACCTACTGTGTTCCTCCATAATCAATCTGACTAAATTACATCTCCTCCACATATGCTACATTATGAGAGTCTGAGGGCAACCCACTGATGTTAGCATTCTTGATAATTTAAGCCTGCCAATCAGATAGTAGCTTCAAGATTTTTAAAAGTTCTATATTTAGCGGAGTCCAATAGTGGCTATCAATGATTCCTGTTCTTACGATGACCAGAAGTCTACATGTGACTTAACATGGCAGAACATCATACACCACAAAAAAAAAACCACTCACATTATTGTTGATAAATGGCAGATGAAACATAGTATCTGATTGGCAGATATATAAATAGCGATACTGAACATCCAAGTGACTATATATCTGATCCCTGTCCTGGATGTTCATGACCACCCCAAACAAATATAGACCCATATTCAGATAAATTAATCATTGTTTCCTTAAAATCTGCCATTAGTCTGTCAAACGTTTTATAACTCAACATATATTAAATAGGTCTTGGTATGCACTATATGAAATATCATGAGTCATTTCTGGGGTAGAAAACAAGAAGCCCATGAGGGCCTGAGCTCTACTGGCTTTGATTATTACGTCACTTTCTGTAACGAGTTGCAAAACATCATGTAATAACTGTGATATTAACTTAAACGTCATTAAGTTAGAAGTGATGGTTGGGAACCCTTGTACAAAGTTGCAATGCATCAAGTAGCTACTGAGATGTGGACTTATAGTCTGTCCAAAAGCTCAACTACAAGAATTTTTCCAAGTCTCAAAGGGCCATAATCCAGTCAGGTATAAGCTGATCTGGCTCGTTTTCCAAAGGAACCAACTTTTTAAAGATATTAAACTATTGTATAAGTTTTCTAAACAGTGGATAATAAATGTGAGTGTTAAATTCTGATAAAGAGCTCAATTTTAGCGATTTTTCCAATTCTAAAGGGCCATAATGCAATCATGCATAGGTGCATCTTGCTTGTTTTCAAAAGGAACCAAGACCTCAATAATGTCTGACTATTACTTACGTTTGAAAAATATACATCATAAATGGAGGCTATATGGTGTAAACAAGCTCTATAACACCAATTTTGAAAATTTCAGGGGCCATAATCCAATCATGCATCGGCTGATCTGGCTGATTTTCAAAAGGACCAGAGCTCTCATGAATATCTTACTATTGTATAAGTTTGGTTAAGATCTTATCTAAATCAAAGACTTTAATTATTGTGCTAACAAGAAATTGTTTACGGACGGACCAATGATTGCATGGACAACACGCCATGGCATACACTTTTGATTTGGCCAGTTAAGCTAAAATGACTACAATACAAACATTCAATGCATAATTGGATCTATCCAAACATCAAGGAGACATCACATAAATTAATCTAATCTTCCTTATTTAACCCATACTTAAGGCCATTCATGGTAAGACATATTTTTCTATCAAGGTTAATGTGGACAGCATCTGTCTGATATGGGACCCTTGGCGGCCATTATGGAAGACAAAAAACTATTATGACAAATCAAGGTGTTACAGAAATTGCAAACAAAACAATTTTCTTTCGTCTTGTTTATGCAACGTCAATGTGATGGGTGTTTTCTTTTGGTATAGTGTATAGTTATATGAATGATAACTGAACAAAATGGAAAAAAAGTTAAAAAGATGCACAATAGCTGCTCCCTTTCATATGCAATTCTAAAACATCATTCCAGGGTGGCACTACTGAACTCTTCAATCTCACCATATGGGATACCTGATAAAAAATAATGGCCCCTTATATCATTATATTACTTTTCAACATTTCAGTTTTTTACAAAAATCTGATGCAACCCTCAATAAAGGCTCTAGCCCTTTTATATTTAATTTGGAAAATAATTGCCAAGATCATCCTCAGTTCTATTCACCTGTATTCTGTATCCTCTTTGTATGTTCTATTTTATTACAAAAAGTATTAATAATCAAACTTCACTACAAAAAGTATGAATATTCAAACTTCACTACAAAAAGTATGAATATTCAAACTGTACTACACAAAGTATGAATATTCAAACTTCACTACAAAAAGTATGAATATTCAAACTGCACTTCAAATAGTATGAATATTCAAACAGCGCTCAAAAAGTATGAATATTCAAACTGGGCTACAAAATGTATGAATATTCAATTGTGCATTGACCAATTCAGCCTAGCCAGACATGACAATCGTTTAAATCTGCGTGTTCATGGGGACTTGGGAGTTACCTTACAGATGCATTTCAGAAATAGTTATTATCAGTAAAGGGCATCACTGAATAACCGATATCAATAGAGAAATGTCTTTGTTTTATTTTAATTTTCCTTTCTATCAAAGGGAATAAAACATTCTGCTCATCCCAGTCTAGGTTAGCCATATCCTCTGTAATTATTGATTCTTGTCAGCCAGTCTAGTCTTTGTTTATCCTGATTCAGTTACTTCATTTCTACAGTTCCATCTGCACATATCAGATACAATGGTAAATATATATAATAACTTACATATATACAAAAACAATTATATTTCAATACCAGATTTGGAATAACTCAAAAATGGCAGGTCTAATAACAATTAAATAACTGTCTAAACATACAAAAAGATATGCTTATCTGCAAAACAACAGAATTTCATACAAAACTTACAGATAATTAGTCTACTTTGTCTCAAGGTTGAAAATACAACAACATAGTGACATAGTGAACATGTTGATTGGTTTTAAATCCAGTACTACTCAGCATTTCTGCATGGTACTGACAACTAGTCAAAGAGTGGTGGAAGACATGTGATCTTACAGTCTCAATGAAATATATAATTTATCTACATGCTAGGATTACACAACTTGTGAGCAATTAATAATTATAAATGATTTCTTAACAATGCCAATACATCTTTCATAAGTGATAATCCTCCTACTGTTTCTTTTCTTCAGTGAAAACATTTCTCTTGTTTTGTAATTCTTAATTTACTTCCTCAGTGGTGCCTGTAACTAATGCAGACCCTGATGTGACATCTCAGTTTGCAGAGCCTGATGTGACATCTAAGTTTGAAGAGCCTGATGTGACATCTCAGTTTGCAGAGCCTGATGTGACATCTAAGTTTGAAGACCCTGATGTGACATCTCAGTTTGCAGAGCCTGATGTGACATCTAAGTTTCAAGACCCTGATGTGACACCTCAGTTTGCAGAGCCTGATGTGGCATCTCAGTTTGC
>JAULCC010203978.1:0-12877 GCA_032358795.1 Nuttallia obscurata | reverse complement strand
CATGAAAGTTGGAATAAAAATGGACTCGTGTTTTGTCGGAATGATTATTTGATTAAACATGTGAAGTATAAGCACAATTCAGTAATAATATAGGAACAGGGTTCTTACCGTATGATCAAATGTTATGAAAGTTTTGGTGTGGGTTCTCCTTCTATAATTACATTTAAAAATACTATTTCAATTAAACTGAGAACAAACTATCAGTTTTCATCTACTGTATCTTGGGAAAGAGATAGAAAGACAGACAAAGGAAATAGAATAGAACGAAAAAGAGAAAAATCAGAATACTGGAGATACACAATATAAGAGAAGAGAGAGGGTAACTAAACCATGTCTTAAGTGCACCCAGCCTAATTCATCTCTACAATTATTGGTAAACAAATTAAAGAGACTGAGACTGTTGCTAATTCACCTGTTACTTGCTGATCAAGACAATCCTCGTTTTTTATAAGACAATGAGAATATCACTAGATGATACTTGTTTTCTTAACTAGATGAAAAACATCCAAAAGAAACCTTGTTGTGTATAACACAATCATGAAAATACAATAATCCTGTATGGTATATGTCAGCATTAAATTTCAAGTAGAGTGGCTCAAATCATAATTTATCATAGAACACATAATAAAATGCATACGATTTTTCTTTTGTTATAACAAGAAGAAATATTTTCAAAAATTGAGTCATTCAATAAATATAAAGGATCCCGTGCTTCTCTATCAATTTAAAGTATGCCAGTATGGGAGAAATATGCCGGTCATAACACTTACGAATTTTTCGCAGAGTTACGGCTGCCTCAAGCTGTCGTAATTTTACGCATGTTTTCCGATAAAACGAACGAGATCGTGTCGGCTTTATCAGTTATGTCATGATTTGAGTATTTATTGCCCATGTTTATCGCTCACCAGTAGACCTGATTAATGGCAATTCAAATGATCCACGTTACCGCGATGACATTCTTGCTCATCACGTCATTCCTTTGTTCCATATCAATGCCATCATCTCGACTTTTCAGCATGATAATGCCACATCTCACAAAGCTAGTGGTTATAAGATGACACGAACTCATCTGATTTTTATGGATTTTATTTCTTCTTCGATTCGACATGACATTTTCTTCCGTAAAACAGTCAAACAGCTTTTCCACCGGCTACTATAATGTTTACCACATCGTTGCAATTACGCTCTCTTCAGACCATTATTCTCATCTTGAAAATTCTTGAATTTTCTACCTAAACCCGTTTCTGAAAGAAACCACTCAAGCAATAATAAAAGACAAATACAAACTATTTAACTATAATATCGACATGTTTCAAGGTACTTCCTTTAGCAGTTGCGCATATCTTACACATTAGAAACTCAAACTTTTAACGAAAGTAAACTAATTTTACCTTTTAACTGCAAAAGATGTTCTTCCCCCTTTGAAATGAAACATGTTTAATCTATTATAAGAACCACAACCTTATTTCTGTGAAAAGAACTACAAACCGAACTCTTAATCCTTGTTGATAAAAATAAAAATTGCTAAGCCTTATCATGCTATTCCTGACCAGACCAAACATTTGATTTGAGACAGGTTTGATCTAGGTATACACTGATTGGAAAACTCGGTTAGTTAAGCTACGTAATTTAGGACTGAAACATTATGACAATAATAGTTCTCAGTTATTGTACATGAACTAATTGACACATATCTCTTTTACATTAATAGATTGCTATCTAAAAGCATCTAAATTCAATATGTGAAATATCTCTAATTTCAAATTTCAAATCTATATATATTAGATAAAAGACCACCGCAAAACATGAAATATCAAGAGTCAGTTCACCATCACTTTTTATACTTGTAATTGTGAAACCCAAACATTGTTTACTACAAAAGTCTCAAAAAATCTTTCTTAAGACTTATTTAACAACAATGCATATAATAAGGCATTACAGTGGTAACAAATTAAATATACATGTATCTTCATCTTTT
Source organism: Nuttallia obscurata (assembly GCA_032358795.1). Lineage (NCBI taxonomy): Eukaryota > Metazoa > Mollusca > Bivalvia > Cardiida > Psammobiidae > Nuttallia > Nuttallia obscurata. Next base: position 10,899 of record JAULCC010203978.1, on the reverse strand, counting down.
TTTCTTTTCTTGGTGAAAGTCCCGCAGTCACTGAATTGGTTTGGTGTTCAATCATAATTGGACATCTGGCAGTCTTTGATAACACTACTGACGTCTATCAACGAACATCAACAATGTTATGTGCGAAAAATGGTCTCGGAAATTGTCGACGTTTGCTGGAACTACCGATGTTGTTATGGACCTATAACCTTAAAGTCAATAAAACATATATGCATAAGGATATGACTGTAGTATTGTTAATTCTTCGTTATTTCTTTATTAGGTGAACGACATTGGTTTGAAGTGTCATATCATATGCTGAAGATGGGTATGTGTTAACATTGTTTGCATAAATAGTTCTAGTTCCTCTTATTTCTAAAATATACATTATAACGTTGCGCTTACTATAACATCACATTTGAAAAATATAATCTTCGATCATGTATGAGCCTAAAATGAATTAGTTTCACTTGTTGAATGACGGTAAATAGCGTCGGACATACCACTAAGTTTGACATCCATATGGGGTTGATGGGTGGTCCATTGGTAGCGCGCTACTAATCCAGAGATTTTTTATTATAAATCCGGGCTAGGCTGACCTTTCAGACACGCTTTTCAATTTCTCACACCTCTACGAGACTAAGGAAAAACAAACTGTCTGTGCAGCTTGAAGAGTCCGTTAGAGACATCAATACACCGTTTTGACTTGTGACACGGTTTGCCATTATGCGTCTGAACAAACCTTGCCATGACCCGAATAAACAGAGCAGATTCCACAATTGTGGCGACAAGAAGTTGGACCGAAAGTGTGCGAGTACTTTACAGCTTCCTCCTGGGGACGAATCGGTCGAAAGCAAAGGGGAACCATGAGTTGGAGGGACAACTCACGGGGTAACTGTGGAAAACGAAATACACGATGTACAGCGATGTTCGTAAGGGAGTACGATGCTAAGCGGCGAGCCAGCGAAGGCGATTGTGGGAAGCAGGCGAAATTTCTGACCTGGATTGCTAATCAGACAGAAGAAAACTTTTGACATTCATATATATCTTCTGAATAGTAATACAGAAAACTTCAACATAAAAATACGTTCCTCCATGTTTTTTCAAAGATATTAACAAACCAATGTTTGCTTTTTGCCCAGTTTTCAAATCCTACCTACGGATTTGTCTGAAAACACCTCGTTATCTTAAAATAACATTTGTAACAAATCTTAGCGCTGATGCCCAACCTTTTAAAAATGCCTTGACTTCTTTATTTATTATATATATTATGATGAACTGTGACTTACAACTAAAACCTATTTCAAGTGCGAATATTTCCACCTTGAACTTGAATCAAAGACTGTTTAAAGTAAGTCATAGTTTAATGTCTGTGTATGTAACATTTTAATTTAAGCACAGCTTTGTGAACCTTGTGAGACCTCAACACCCAGTGGGTTTATAAACGAGCTGATGCGAGAGTTATGTCAAACCATTGATGTTGAGATTATTGTCAGGAAAACACCAAACGAGATAACAAAAGATATGCCTCTCTTAATAATTTGCCGTAACCATTCCAGAATCGGAACTGATATTGCAACTGCAACAAAGGATATCGGTGGTAAGTATTCGTATGACTTTTTTCAGTTTGGATGCAATGCAATCAATCTTAGACGGCGTCATTACTTTTAAAAACTGACATCAATGAGGAAAGTTTTTTTCCCCGAAGTGAATGCTTGTGAAATGAGTGTAAATATTGGATTTTTAGTTATTAATAAGTAATTCAAAGCTATTGTGCAATTGTGTTTGTGACAATGATGTGGCTGATTTCGAGTTTCTGATGATTTCTTTGAAAAAAACTAATAATCAATAAACAAGTTCAGATATTTGTTTGAATATGTGACACAATTATTACCTTCAGATATACCAGCCAGCCAGATTGCCATAATTATCGTACATGCCAAAGGGGAACACGCTCTTCAAATGGTGAGGACTTCGCTTACACTTACCGATGATAACTACCATGCATTTGGACTCATCGTTGACCTAGCATATTTTGATGCAACAATTTACAGTTGTACGATGAACGATACAGGACTGGAGCTAATCTGTGAATTTCTCATGGTAACCATATAGAACACACCCTTCTAAAAATGACATTTAAGTAAAATGTACTTAGATCATTTATGTTTTTTTAAATTTTTTATCGTTTTTCTCATCCGAGTAAGGTATGTGTATTCAAATATAAACCAAGCTACATAAAGCAAACATCATCTAGGTAAGATTCCTTCATTTTAATTCAGCGATTGGCTTTTTGAAACGTTTTATAAATGCGCATAGTTTAGCCTATTTAATAATTTAATAGCAACATTTCTACAAGAATAATGGACTATCAGTGATAATGCAATGTGTTAAATGTGCTGTTTATTTCTGATGTGCAAACTTTGATTTTGATTGGCTATGTTATATGAAGTTTAATTGGAAATAGCTCTGAAGGACCGATGTTCACAAAATACAGGAAACAATTGTTTTATCTTAATTTTTCCAGTCGAATACAAACTATCATGGACCAATGGTATCTCGCGAAAGGCCAGAAAAAAAGAGATCGCCACAAGGTAAAATCGCTACGATTTGAAACGTTAATTGAAACTGTCTACGCACAATATACCCTCGTTTTACCTACCTCGAAAACAAATATGATAATGTTTGTTTATTACGACTTGAACGTCGCTTTAGCAGTATTTCAATCATATCGCGACGCCCAGCTCATTACAGGTGGAGGAAGGTCCCGATGAACCTATATACATCATTTAAGGCACAGAGAACATCTGGGTATAACCACCGACCTACCTCAAGTGATCTGTAATGCTTTGATTTGAAAATGCCAAATGGCCCAGACCAGGATTCGAACCCACAGCGAATAGTGTTATTTCTATTTGACAAGATAACTCGCAACATGTTGTGTTTGCTTAACATCGATAGTAAGATAACGCGCAGTCTATGATGTTTGTGCTTTATTATATTTTATATTTGAACATCATAGGGAAATTCACATTATCAAAATAATGTCATGGGGTTAATAAATCGGCATAGAGTATTCCGATTAGGCAAATGAAGCTATGGATTAAACCTGTTTTACTCTATGCGGAAGACACTACTATCGTTTCTGACTCACCGACTTTTAGCATTCTCGAGATATGTAAAATGACAATTTATGTAAGTTAAACTAAATTTGTAGCAAGCCACTTTGGCAATTACATTCTTAAAGTAGGAGACCAAGCGATTGAAATAGCTTGTGAAACAAACAGCGGCCTATTAAGCAATGCATTTCCTATTTATAAAAAAAGGTACAACATTTGATTTCCCCATATATTGAACTTTTAAACACTTTGATCAAACTGTTTCACGCATATTGAATTACGGATCAGAGATGATGGGTTTTGAAATCATCGAAATTATTGAAATTTCTTTCAAAATATCACTAAATCTAGAAAAAGTACACCAGTGTAAATGAGCTATGTAGATGAACCATTCAATTACAATAAAAAGTCGCATGATTTATTTTGGAATAGAGTATTATTAGTAAAGCAACATAAACTATATTAATTAATATAACAGTAGAAAATAGTTTCCACATCAAGTATGTTTGCAACTATTTCTGACGATATTAACCGTTGTATTCATTTCATTACATCTATTTTCTACACTACTTTACCTTTCCCATTAACCGATTAATACATTAAAATGTGTCGTTGTATTCCAAAGGCTATAATTTTTAATGTTTTCTTAGTAAATAAAACTGTAATACTGCAGAGTCCTATTTCCGGTTTTGTTTAGTTCAAGAATACCAGATAGACGATATGGCCCTTATCATATTAGCTGAAAATAATATTTATATAGCACCTTTTTAAATGCTCGTATAGGAATATCAACATATTTCAGTGTACAAGTTAAGCAGTAACATTTTCATTGTTATTATCCAATGTTCAAGATTATGCCCGATTTTTACATTTACAGGCGAAAGGGCCCACGTGGCGCCCTTGGGCAATACTAATGACGGCGACGTTTTCTCGAAAGATGACAACACGGATACAGACATGGTCACAGATAAGGAGACGAAAAGGTCAGAAGTTGTTCTCAGAAAAAAAGAAGAGCACCTCATCAGTATAAAAGGTGAGAGTAATTCAACTGCCATTTCAGAATATGAATCTTTATGCTAAATTGGCAGTTCTGTATTCGCAGACAAACAGTAACTCAGTTAAGATGTCGACCATTGACGAACAAGTAGAAAAGTGTTTATATTTACATACTAGTGTTGAAGATCTTAGTAGACATAAATTGCTTGTATATAAATCAAAAGACATTAAAGTAAGGGGTAGATGCAGTAGCCTGGTCATAGGAAGATTTATAAAATAATCATGTTATGAAAATTAGCAAAAAGAACTTTCCTGAAAACCAAGCATGATATTCATGAAATTTTAAAATTTTCCTTTCAAGGACTTATTCTCTTTACAAAGCATTTTTTCATATGCCGACAAACCGACAAAGACCCTGCACATGACTTGGCAATGAGTTTTACAAAATTATATAAATGTAACCCACCTATATGACATAGAAAAGCAGCTTCATACATATCTCCATTCTCAAAACAAAAATCGAGTTTATAACCAATACTTGAAAGTTCGTCCTCTAAAACATTGTCTATATCTACCAATTCATTCAGACCCATGGTAATAAGCCTTGTAGAAAGGTTCAATGCAAATAACTGTATACTTATTATTATACGTACTTAATTATCTAGGTCAGTTCTACATATATGGTTTAAATTACATTTTAACTAAAGCAGGATTTAGAACGCATTACCCTAGGACGGACCACGTTTTTACGCTCCACTGCCTTAAAATGTACTTAAAAAACATAACTGCTCCTGCGTCGATTTCTCACAAGTGTTTCCATAAAATTACAGACATAGTCTATAGGAAAAGTTTTAAAATAACAATATCACAGGTTAACTGTTTACATTAACATATCACAGGTTAACTGTTTACATTAACATATAATATGTATCAACATATAAAGTCATACGTAACACATCAAGGTAACATATCCTCAATATTCGTATGTGAAAATGAGGTTAGACAAAGAGACCATTTATCACATGTTCTTGTTTTGTATATTCCTAATTTATCTGCAATCTAAAAAGCTAATTAATGGTTCCATTGGCATGCAGTTATCAGAATATCAAAATGAAACTGTATGGGTTGAACTTCTTCTTTTATTAAATGCGAATGATATTATTATCGTAACTGATTCACCGACTGCCTTTTATCATTATCTTTATATGTTAAATACCTATAGTGGTAAATGGAAACTGACGGAGCATTTAAGTAAAACTTAAATTATCATATTCGGACCGAAAACAATGAAACTTTCAGTTTTAAATTAGGAGACCAATCGATTCAGATAACGGGACAATATCATTATCTTAGTGTTACTTTATAAAGTTATGGGTCTTTTCTAAACGCAAGACAACATGTGGTACAACAAACTACTAAAGCGAAATATCTTTAATTTTACAAAACCAACAATTGTGATATCCCCATATTATTAATTTTGAAACTATTTGATCACACAGAGCTGCCAACCCTTACCTATGAATCAGAAGTGTTTGATCAAATGGATAAACAAAGTTAAAGACATGCTGCACTCTGCTGAAAAAAATGATATGTGGATCAACCAGCTTAACATACCTTCTTATAATAAACATGTGCCTTATAGATCAATTCTAACGGCATGAAATGCGCAATTATCTCAATCAAACAAAGGCTTCATTTACAAATTCTTTATTTCAACACATTAGCTTGAACCTTATTTTATAATACTTCTTCTCCAAGGTAATTTGATATTATAAGTATATTGATCTTCCAATCATTGTTTGCCACTAGAAACAACGGAACTGATATTTTTATAGGAAATGCTAACAGTATGATCAAAATAATGTTGGTTCTGAGCGCCGTTATCAACAGAAATGTATCTTCTTCAAACAGTATCGAACTACTACTTTACCTGCTTTCATTACTCTTGATTATGAACACAATTTTGATGTATGTTATGCTCAAGATCTGAACATAATTTCTGATCTCTCTACATTTTAAAACTCGTTATATAAACAGTTAATTAAAATCATACAAATGTTACCTTTTTTACTGATGTAATCATACGACATAAAACATAACCTTGTGTGCATCTGCGTTCTTATATCGTCGTTTTCGCACATCTCCATTTCTCTTTCATTGACAAGCTAAAACGGTATGGAATTTAAAAAAATGTTTCAGTTCCAATTACCCATAGTAAAGTTCAGACTGCCATATTATCTTTCATCGACAACTGAAACGACAGTACTACCCGTGACATTTATTGTTTTACGTAAGGAATGTAATATGTATAAAGTCATTCAATCAACTTTTCTATTTTCAGCTTCATTGTAAAATCGCAATTATTATACAGCTTTCCCCGACGAAATGTTAACAGTAACTTCAACTCCAAACAATCCGCACTTAACAGTCTTTAATCGCTATAATCTAATATTAGTGCAAATGCATACTGGACAATTTGTAATATAAAAGTAATTATGGGATGATCTGTGAAAATGTCACACGTTTATCTCATTTTATTTGACATAATACGGATATCGTTAAAGTATTGCTCATTCCATCTAGTAGAACCAATTAATCAACAAAACGTTAAAATAAATAAAAATATGCATATGCCACAGCTACTAAACCAATGCACAGCTGTTTGTATATATGTGTGTTAGTATAGCTCTTATAGACTTACATGTACCATCAAACAGCCAGATAAGGTAAAATATAAAACAACTCGAGCAAAATATTTGTGTAGGTCTTACAACAGTGTTATGTTTGTTTTAGAATTAGATCTACAAAAAGTACTGTTCTACAAACAACACAAGAGCTCAATAACAGATGAAGCAGCAAAGGTTCTCGAACATATTTTTGTTGGTATTTACTTCAAACCGTCTTTAACCTCATTAACAAAGGACAAGCTGTGGATTGTGCTGTGTGAAGAGAATTCGTGTATACAAGCAGACATCAAACTGGCAGGTAATGATTACGTTCGTTATATTAATTGTTTAATTTTAATATTGACAAAGGCATGGGTAATTTACGTTGTGATATTGTAATAACAGAAATAGAAATATAATGGCTGCTCAGTTGTCTGTGATATTAGTATAACCGTTGAGTTTAAATTTCTTTACATGTATATTCAATTTTGTAAAAATTTGTTCAATTTTGTTGTAGTTATTCTAAAAAACAGTTAGTTTTTTATGCATTATGTGTTTGGTAAAGTTAGTGGTTACCTGATATATGATAAAAGAATTGCATTAAATTATCTCAAAAATGTGCTTAATACATAGTTTCAAGTTAAAAACATGTTTACATATGCGCATTATATTGTTCATAAGGTGGCATACTGAGCATCAAGGAAATACAAAAATGCTTTGGTACGTTCAGTATGATAAAATACTACACGTTTAGGAAAGAAATATATATTATTCTTCAGCAATTGTAGAACACTAAATATTGGCTTACCATGGTAACTATATCAACTTATTTATCCCAATATAAGATGGAACGAACATTGTCAGGATCAGACATAAAACACTAGATCGTCTGTCTCGTTTTCATAAAACGCCTTAGGAGAAAGTTATTGGCCTTCCTTAGGTTTTAAAAAATTCCTTATCTTCATAGGATTTAATACAATGTATTAATTTCAAAAATGATATAATTTTATTTAAGTAATAATCGTAAAGTAGGAAAAACAGAACTGATATAGAAAACCTGCTTATGATTTTGATACTAAAGGCAGAAATTAGTTTCCTTAAATTGTCCCTAATTTAAAATCTCCCTAAAGAGCTTTATGAATACGGCCCATCGTCTAAACAACTTAGCCGGTTTGCAATGCCATCATATTCTCCTAAATTATCCCCGACTATATAGAATCTGGTTTTTGTTTGTTTATTTGGAATTTTACGTCGCTGTAACAGTATTTCAATCATATCGCGACGTCCAGCAAATTCAGGTGGAGGGAGACCCCGCGGACCTCTATACACTATTTTAGGCACAGAGTCCTCCCGGGTAGAACCACCGACCTACCGCAAGCCAGCTGTAAGGCCTGCTTACTCGAAAAATCCGAAGTGCCCAGACCGGGGATATAGATATTGATGATGATATTTTTGATGCATACAATTTAAACGACATCTCAAATGAATTTCGACAAGAATAGCTGTTTTTTGAAAATACCAATGTTTCTTTGCAAAGAAGTAATAATGATAAATCGTCACACAATTACGGGCTAAAAGTTATCGAATTTTTTAAAGAAAATAATATATTTATACTAAATGGTCGTATGGTGGATGACCGAATTGGTCAGGTAACATCAAACAGTTTAAGCACAATTGATTATTTAATTTTAAGCGCCATTTTTCCCCGTTCTGTTTTTAATTTGAATGTGCATGATTTTTGTAATATGCTTTAAGATATCCACTGTCCAATTAGTTTTAAATTACGTGTCGATCTCCATTATTCATTTACATTTAAACATTTGACCGAAATGAAACCAATATTATAGGATAAAACTAAATCAGATTTATTTTTACAAAACATTAATATAGAAGAAGTTAACAGTCTTTACGAAAATGTGTACTACCTTGCAATCACGTGATCAACCACGAAGATATTGATCGCACAGTTGGAAATATAGGTAGAATATTTCACAATTCGGCGACGCAAAACTTCGACCGTAAGATTTCACGGGTAAATGAGAATCATCCTATTCACCAATCTAAAAATACTAAAATACATTCATGGTATGGGCGTGACTACAAAACAATGCGAAAACAATTCCATGATGCAAATTTTCAATATAAGAGATTTAAGGCTGACGAGAGCAAACGCAATCTCAAACTTCAGAGCAAACCTTACAAAAAATCAATGAAAATATGCTTCTTGAAATTTCAAAATATAACGTATCAAAAATAAAGAATCTTAAAACTCTGACCCTAAAAAGTATTTTAAGTGGTAAAAATGTAATGATGTAAAAGCGACATTGAACCACCTTTACAGGCACTTTAAAAATGTAAACTTTGATGAGAATATTGCAAGTGATGATAATTTTGAAGATAATGTGATACAAATAAGCGACCAAGGTCGTATTGTGTTTATTTCAGAAATAACCATACAGGAAATTGAAAAGTCATCAAATTCTTAACAACTAATACAACATGTGGCATTGATCAAATAGTAAATAAACATATCGAATCGACATTTCCACAAATGCAACACGTTTATGTCAAACTCTTTAACATTGTAATCGACTCAGATGTTTTCCCTGAATCATGGACGACAGATATAATAAACCCTATATATAAGAATAAAGGTGATGCGAAAACTGCGGACAATTACCGGCTAATAACTTTACTTAGTTGTCTAGGGAAATTATGTATTGCCGTATTTAACACGAGACTACAAATATTTGTTAAATCAAATTCTAACATGATTGTCAAGCGGGCTTTCGAAGTGGATTCTCTACAGCTATTTCTTCTTTATTCACTGATTTAACTTCTTCATAACAGTAAAAAAAGACTATTCTGTGCATTCTTTGATTTAATGCAGGCGTTTGTGGGGTTTGCACATGCGCGAGTATGGCACGCCGTTTGCACAAATATTCATAGAACCATAGGTTCTCACTGAGAAACCTAGTTCCCCACTGAGAAACTAGGTTTCTCGAGCGAGGTTTGCGTATTCAGAGAACCATAGGTTCTCGACTGAATACCTATGATCTCACTCCAGATCACAAGGTTTGCTTGAGAACTATTAATTTTCGTGATTTCTTGTGCATACGGCGAAAACCTATGCTCCCGTTTGAGATCACAGGTTTCGGCGTACGAGCCAGTTAGTTAAGCGCCTAGGTTTTGATTGGTCTGTTCGCTTCGGCGAGTATTTATAGAAAAAAAAACTATGATCCCGTATTTTGATTGGCTGCTTCGATTTCCACGGCCTTTTCTAATCGGCAGACCGATGGATCGATTAAAATCCGTTTTTGTATTGTGTTATTTTAAAACTATAAATGAATTTTATAATTGAGATTTGGCAAGTAAAGAAGCTTTGAACTAGTACAAGCTTAACTGCGTATTATTCTTATACCCTGTCGGCCCAGTTATTAATAATAGAAGAATGTGATACAAACAGCCCTTATATGATAACAAATGCATATTAAAAAAGAGAGTGCATGAGGTGTGAAAGTGTATTGCTTTATTACATCCATAAAGGAAGTTTGTGTTTTTAAAGTGCAGAGGGTAGCCATAAATAATTGTGATGACCATAAAATGTTTCACTACAAGACTTGAAAAGACAACATGAACTTGTGCAGATATTTCTCTTAAATTTCAAATATGTAAGCACGTTTGTATATATTGTCTGCATTACGATAAACAGATAGAAAAAGGATCGATTCATTGTCTAAACTGCCATTAAAATCATAGTTTTCATATCGTAACTTTTACTTAAGTTGGTATTATAAAAGAGAGAAAGAAAGAGCCTGTTTTAATAATTGGTACCCACATCGTATTAAAAGTAATGGTGTCGGTCATTTTGCTGTAGCAGTCATGTCTTACCAGGAGTAGGTAAAGTAACTGCGGCTTATGTAATTGAAATGAGGCTTGAACTAGCCTTCGATAGTTTAAAAATGTGTCTTATTATATCATCTGTATGTTGGCTATGTCAGCGTATTGACAATGTTTTATTGGAAAGTAATCAGGCTTTCACGTGACCTGTAGAGAGAGGGGGGGGGAGAGAGAGACGCACAGAGAGAGCTAGACAGAGAGACAGAGCCAGACAGAGAAAGAGGGGGGGATAAAGAGAG
>JAULCC010203867.1:0-12877 GCA_032358795.1 Nuttallia obscurata | reverse complement strand
TTGTGCAATTTTCATAAAGTTGCTCTTTATGTGATAGATAGAATCTTACATGAGTGTTTATTCAATATCATTTTTATGAAACGCGTTGACAAAAAAACATGTGACACTCGCCAAGGCTCGTGCCATATGTTTTAAGTCAACCCGTTTCGTAAATATGATATTGAATAAACACTCATGTAAGATCCTCTATTTATCAACAAACAAGGGCAATGACTCTAAGGAAATTTGACCAATCTAAAACGCAATGGACGGGCATCATCGTAATTCATTGATTCATATTTATTTCAAGTTTCATGAAATTCTACCGGCTAGTTACTAGGAAATGGTTGCGGACGGAAGGACGGTCGGACGGACAACGCCATTGTAATATCCTCTTCCCTATTTTAATATAAGACATATTTCTCACGAACATAGTACTGAATAAGTTCTGCATTTTGTGTTCATTATGTTAATTAAATCCTGTGCCTTTGAACGCCTCTATTGCATCGTGTATTGCAGGCCCAGGAGACCCCGCTGCACATCGCCGCACGTACACACGAAGGGGAGAAATGCGCTGATATGCTTCTTAAGAGCGGCGCTGATGTCAATGCAACCAAAGATGTAACATTATATTTCTGTGTTTTATCTTATATACAGTCATGCTCTTTGTATCACTGTTTCAAATATGTGTGTTTTGTTTCAAATTATCCACTCAACTATGGGCAATTTATACATAAGGAAGGTTGTTATCATTTACTTTAGTAAAATATCATGCTGTGAAGCAGAAATAAGAATTATGCCAATACTTGTTTTTTTGTTTTGTTCATGCGGGTACATGCATTCATTAATTATTTAGAAATGTATATGTATTAGGTTAATGTCACACAAACTTATAACTGTAAACTTGATGGACTTGTTTAGACATGTTTTAACGTAGAGGACTTATGAAATTGACAAATATCTGTGTAAGTGACAAACTGTCTTGTCGGATTACAATCGTTAAATTCGTACATGACTTAAAAGTTGTATGTACTGTGCTCACGAATTTTCATTTGTACTCATTACGGCATTCTCCGTTGTCTTGTAGAACGAGGAAACGGCTATGCATAGTGCTGCCCGATTTGGTCAGTTGAAAATGGTCACTATACTTTTAGAAGAAGGAGCTGACCCAGGAGCTTATTCTAAAGTGGGTATAGTAAATACCATTATATACTTAAAATACTTCATTTATCTATATAATGCCACTGTAACTATCATTATTATCATACAACCTGTTTAAAGTACTTTGTTCATAATGTACGTTCAAAGGTGTTTTAGTAACAAATATATGTATACAAACATGCTATATATTAAAAGAATAAGTGGGTATTAAAATCATAGATGACAAACTGTAAAAACTCAGTAGGTATTTAAAATTGCAAATCTCAAATGGTAGAATAAATAAAATAATATCACTTAAGTTGTTAAGTAGATCTGAACTGGAGATTAAAGTTAAGTTATAATGAAGTTGTTGATACTTAGTCTGTCATGTCTCGCAGTAGGTAGGAGAGGGAGAATCGCATGAGGCACTGGAGCCGCTTGGTATTATGCCTGGATACAAAAGCTCACAAACTAGAATATTATTTTAATGATAAGGGGCTAGGTGCTCACATGTATACAAATGACCTGCTTGGTATTTTGCACGGATCTAAAAGCTTACAAGCTACACAGCCAGATGATAATTTTCAATGATAAGGAGCTAGAAGCTCACATGCATCCAAATGTTCTGTTTGGTATTTTGCCTGGGGCTAAATGCTCACAAACTACACAGCTAGAATACTCTCTAATGATCAGAAGCTTGAAGGTTTACTGTATCCAAAGGATCATCTTGATATTTTGCCTAGAGCTAAAAGCTCAAGCTACACAGCTAGAAGAATATACTAATGACATGGAGCTCGAACCTCAACTGCATCCAAATTGTTCATCTTGATATTTTGCCTGGAGCTAAAAGCTAAAAGTCTAGCCATATCTGCGATTCCATTACCAATTATACACGTTTTAAAGGTAGGAGAAACACCGTTACACTTGGCTGTAAGACACTGTCATCTAGAGGTCTCCAGGGAACTACTGCGCTACACTACTTGTCACAAATCCAGAATCGACGCCTTCATGTTGGTAAATCAGCCAAATTGGGTAAGTTTATGTTTACAAAATCTTGACTCTGAACGGTATTGTAATAGCATCTGACAGACATTTCTGTAATGGAAAATAACTAAATGTAATGGATTGGTCTTAGTAAACATGTAAATTGTAAATGGGTAGAAGGACTTAGATAATAATGTTGTAACAACGTGTAGGCTAATCCCCTTTCTTTATAGGGTATGCATATGTAAACTAAAACATTTCAGCATTTAGAATGGTAAAGGCTTTGGGAGAGAAATTCGACACTTCCAACGGCTTAGAAACATTTGTAAAAATAAAGCACAATAAAAATAACATTTTTGTTCAGCGATTTAGGTTGCAGTTTACAAGACTTCAAGAAATGAGCGATATTCAGATATCTTCTACAACAGTTTAACCAAAAAACGATATGACGATAAGCGTTTGTATTTTAGACTATATAAGTAAATGTAAGTTAATGTGTTTTTTATAGGAAGGCGAGACTCCAGTTCACTACGCCGCAGGACTCAGTAAGGTTTTGGCTCATGACGAATTCGAAGATACCGATATTATGAAGTTGCTTCTCGAGTACAATGGAGATACAAAAACACATACGAAAATGGTAAACTATTTTTGTATCGAACAAGCATGTCAGATTAAACACTCATTATGTGTAGTACTACATTTCTTTAAATTTGAAGACTTATAGTATATACATTGTAATCCTCAATGCTTTTTAAGTGCTGATCAATGGAGAGATAACAGATTTGGTCTAGAATTAAAATGCCTATTTTTGTCGAAAACTGTTTAAAAAAATAACAATCTAAATTCATGCACTGTTTCAATATCATAAATGGTTTTCAAATCAAAATCCATGCGCAAATAGCCAGACTACTGAACAAGAACAATGCATTTGTTCAATGCAGGAAACGGCAAAACCGCTTCTGACATGCCTTTCATTGATTTCAGACATACGAAACGCCCCTACATTATGCAGCAAGGTCCGGAAATGACGATGTTATGCTGGAAATGGTAAAACATATTGGCTCAAGTGCTATTCAGTCTGCCGTTAACAGACAAGCAAAGGTGGGTAGTCGTTTTATGATTCTAAATTGGATAAAAGCGGTACATTGATTTAAGTCAATGCAAAGTTAGCGTGATTTGCAATCGCAAAAACCATCTTCAAATATGACATTGAGTGATTGATTCATGAAGACGCATATTATAGAGAATTAATAAGTCGTGCTTTTCCCAAAAAGGACAAAAGATGAATCATAGAGACAAAAATGATTTCAAACGCATATTTCATTCATATACTAACATGCCATTTTACGATCTGTAACTGGTCCATATTATTTCCAATAGTTTACTATACAAATGACATGTTGTATTTTCAGCAATTTGCGCTGAATTTATCCACATTTGTTTATTTGCCCAGTTTGATAAAATATTTGACGACTAGTGTCTGCTTTCACATTGATTTCAAGCTTTGTTGATTTATAGCATGGATTACCTTTTTTTTATATCGCACGCATATATTTAATGTTTATGCTTATGTTTTTCGTGTTGAAATTTCTGAAGACTAACTGCAATAAATCGTCGGCCCCTTTGACTCAATCTAATTAAGATAATCTTTAACTGAGAGAAATAAGACTTGAAAGTTTTTAACGTAGGGTTCCATGAAAATTTATTAAGATATAATAGCATAAAAATAAATGAATTATATCTAATTTACAGAATGGGTGGTCACCACTTCTTGTCGCTTGCGAACAGGGTCATCTTGAAGTTGTGAAGACACTATTGAATCACCATGCACGGGTAGACGTTTTTGATGAGGTAAGTGGACAAACTCCCCGATTTCAAATTTCTTTCAATCTTGCGAGGAATTCGTACTTAAAAAAAACAGATGTAGTTTACGGAGAATAAATCGTGTCAAATGGCATTACACCAACGGTTTACTTCCAGCAACAGAAATGTTATTAACTTCATTATCACTATTGGATATATTAATTTATTATGTTTGTCTTTCCACAGGCTCATGGGAAGGCAGCCTTGCACTTGACGGCAGAACAAGGCCACGACCGGGTGGCAGATCTGTTGCTAAGCCGTAAGGCTTACGTCAATGCAAGATCTAAGGCCGGCATTACCCCGTTACACCTTGCAGCACAGAATGGTTATAACACACTTGTTAAACTTCTCATTGAGGTTCATAAAGCAACGATTGACGCATTATCACTGGTAAACAAGCCTCCTTACATCATGATCACAGTATGGATGTATGGCTGTATTTGTTATACATGTAAACTATTCATACTCTATGCAACTAAATAAGGCAACTCTCTCACCTCTCCTTTTTCTCTTGTATAACATTGCAAGCATTTCTCAGAGCAATTATTTTGATTCATTTTACCTCACAAACATAGATGAGTTTAGTTCAAAGGCATTTGCTATTAGGAGGTTTTACAGTTAAAAGTTATTTATAGAAGAGAAAGATACACACGAAAACACTACCGTTTCTTTGCTTTGGATCCAGAATATAAATAATCGAGTATAGGCATATATTTTTAGTCGGTGTATAGTTTTTTCCGAACGAATATTGAATCTGTGACATCGTGTTTCTTAGTCAGACGTTTTAAATGCTTGAAAACTGAGACACTCTTAAAAATGATAGAAAGGCTGAACTAGTTCGTGTTTGATATGAAGAAATACCTGAAATGTGTTTATTTCGCACAGAAGAAGTTGGAAAAATAATATTCTTTGTATCTCAAGGTATGAAAATTACAAGACTTTGATTTGTTTCGATAGGCAAAGAAAACACCATTACACATGGCTGCCCAGTACGGTCAGTTGGAAGTATGCAACACTTTGTTGAAATTGAAAGCCGACGCCAATGCTGTTGATGAGGTAAAACAACGTAATATATTAGACGAAAATATAGCAGAAATATGTCATCTGTCTAAAACATTTGATCTCTCTATTGCCATGGATATTTGTTAGATTTATATGTCCGTTATTGTCCTAAAATAGTATATAACTTAATCCTGGAAGTTGTAAAATTGACATTGTGGCTCTTCTCTTTTTCCTTAAATATCGGTAACTTTCATAATTTTCGAAAATTATTATACTACAAAGTTTGCTGATAATGCATGGCACATTACTGTCATATTTCAGAAGAACGTTTTGTATTGGTTGACTCCTACTTAGAGACCCCATCTTTCCTGAACCAGCCTTCAAAAGGTTTAATAATGAACATGCATTTCAAGGATCTACTTGAGAAAAGTGTTTTATCTGTATGCCTACACCGATAACATGCATTGTCTTTTCCAATTTCAGCATGTACAAACTCCTCTCCATTTAGCAGCTGAAAACGACCATTCTGATGTTGTAAAACTATTTCTGAAACACAGACCAGAATTAGTCACCATGGCAAATACGGTAAATACTACAATTGTCGGTCAATATCTTGTATACTGTCTAATACATTGCTGTCAAATACAGCTATGTAAGTTTTCGACGCTTTACCTAATTCGTCAAGATATTGATGAAGTAACATTTTTCGAACCCTCTTAGTGCTGAATTGTCGTCTACTAGAAAAGAGTGTGCCTGCCGAATTACTAAAACATCCCTTTATGTGTTATTTTTCAAACATTATAATCTGGATGGCAAATAGTTTTGATTTCAGACTAGACGCCGTGATTTGCAGCGGCTAATCTAGATCCAAGTTGTTTACATTGGTACTCGCTTAACGGTTCATAAACGTTGTGTTTACCATAACTCAAGTTCATCAATAGATATTACGTTAATTGAAACACAGAATGTAATACTGATTATATAACGCTGAAGGCTAGGTCCTGGGGAAAATGATTTCAATAGATGTCTCCTACGATGAGGAAGATGAGGCCTGGAGTTCGTCAACCGTTCTTAAGAATAATCTTATACTTGCGTTCAAGAACGTGCTTTAAAAACATAATTCTAGTTAGTTTATTTCCTTCAAATTTGTTAAACCCATGTTAATATAATAGCTCAAGTTAAGTTTGTTTGCTAATATATATCTGATACTTAGCAAAATAATCATGGTTTTAAATTGCAACCCTGTGTTCCAACCTAAGAATAGTCTCAAGAAAGATTTTTAAATTCGATGCCTGTATATACGCTGTATAACCTTATACCCTTTATCGACTTTAATACTATCCAATGAAATCAGCAATACGGAATGACTCATCAGATACCAAATAGTACGAGGAAATTAAACGAAAACCAGAATGACAGAAACAGACTATAAAAATAAACATCGAAAGTAATTTAAAAACCGAAATGAAAGATTAATTCTGAATTTTTTAGTTGTTTAACTTGTTTTTTTCCAGTAGTTTAGACCGAGCCCCGGTTGTTTTCTTAAATAGATATAAATGACAGTACCGCTTTCTTCAGTGCTGTTGTCTTCTATAACTTACATATCAAAGTTGACAAATTTGGTCATTAAGACAGCATAAAACTTTGTTGCCGGTAGAAAGGCAGCTTAAACTATTCCTGACAAAAAAGTCCTACTGTCACATTAAGATCTATCTTACAAAAACAACTCCAATAGATAAATGGCTTAACTCGACAAAAAGACTTAACTCGTCTAAATGGCTAAACTCGACTAAATTCTAAAAAATGGAAGGGTCCAATTGAATATAATAAGCATCACTCGTGTCAAATATCACTACGGTAATAGAATCCTCGACTATTGCGATATTGACTCTGACAGATAGCGTTCTACCTGCGTGGAGAAACAGTAAAACTATATCATGCAAAATTAACGACTTGCAGTCATTGATTTTGCTTTCTACTGTCTATTTAAAGTCAGTTATAAAATATAACGACGATTTGTTTCTGTTTTATCTCTGTATGCCGTATCGACTGTTTTGACCGTCATAGGACGAGGTAATTGATTTATAATAACCCATAAAGTCCTGATAACAGATAGTAACGCATATATTGGCAAGAGGACGCGTACGTAGTAGTCACAGTGCGGTGATCATGTTGCAAAATGTAATTCTTTGACTCATAATTTACATAAGCAAATTTTAGGGTCATTAAAGAATAGTCACTGCAAGTATGCAGAGTTTGGTTTAGAGCGCGGACGCAAGAGAAACCAATACAATACTGTTGATGATAATGGTACATTGATGTATAAAAAGATAACAGGAAAATCAGACTTGAAGTTTTTATTTTATCTTTAAAGATATTTTCTGGCTCAAAGATTTCGATATAGAATTCATTGCAAGGGCTCGTATAAATGCAAATATATATTTATATAGTTTTATATATGACAATAACCTCTATGGGATCTTCTGTTTAATGTGCGACTTTCTATCTATATGCGACTATCTATCTAAAACATTGTCATTAAACAAACAAAACCTGCACAAAAGAAGATAAAATTTACATGCTGCAATATCAATGCAACACAATCACCAATCCTTGACATCTATGTACTGCGAAAACCCTTAGACAATGCTTTAACCTTGGTATGAATAATGAAATAGTCATTTCTATAGATGTGGTCCATTTGATATTCATGTATGTATATATAGCTACTGTAGTTTCCGTTGTAGTCCACTTTCCGTTTCCCCAAGAACCACATGTATAGGTAGAGAATCCTAGTATTGTATCGACTTTGTTTTACCCTGCATCATGGAATCTCAATATTGTACCGACTGTGTTTTAGTCTGTATCATGGAATCTAAGTTTTAAGTATGTAACGTGGAATCGACAGTGTTTTAGTCTGTATCATGGAATCCCAGTATTGCACCGACAGTGTTTTAAATAGTATTTTATGGAAACCAAGTATTGTAACGTCTGTGTTTTAGTCTGTACCATGAAATGCCGGATCTACTTCCTTTTTTGGTTTTATTTCGTAGCGTGTATGAACACGCATCTTTTTGTGTTTACCGACTTCTTTCCCAAGATATTCAAGTTAATTTCCGTTAGCATAAGTGAATGAAATTAACAGTAAGATATAACAAATATTTGACGAAGAGTACATGCCGTATAATTGTAGCATGCAATACATGTTATTACTCCCATATTGTTTACATATTGACCTGTATTGTAGCATGCAATACTTCTTCTAACTTCCATAATGTTGACATATTGACCTGTATTGTATTAAAAATGACACTGGGTTTTATCATGCGAAACCTTACTCTTGCTACCAAATCTGCCAGAGACATAGCCTACAAAGTCATGACCAAGCCTCAGTTGGAGTTTGCTTCCAGCAATTGTAACTCACAGAGAACGAAAGGTGATGTTGTGAAGATGGCAAAACCCAAAGTCATAGATGACATATGTTAGGAGACCTTTTCTGGCCAACTATAGCTCAACGTAGGGACCATGCTTTCCTAATTTTCTTTTACAAAATTCATAATGACCTAGTTGATTATGACAAAACCAAGTACCTACGAATGCTTTCCAAACCCAGGTCCACTCGGTATTCTGCTAACTACCCCATACAATATAGTAGACCCTTGGCATCTTCTGACTATTTCAAACTATATTTTGTTCTAAGAATATTACCATTATGGAACTCCCTACCTTTCGATACTGTTTCCTCGGAAACTGTTTGCAAGTTCAAAGCCCAAATCTAAATGATACCCATTCTACTTCATTATTCAGTGTACTAAGCAGCAGACACGTACTCCTTCTAAATAGTTTTAAGTGGCAAGCCTAGTTCTTTGAAGATTATTTAGCATGGCATGTACTTGATCAATGTAACTTGTCACCCGCTTTCCCGTCATAATGATCCCGACTAGAGCGTGCACAGTACCGATATATAGTTATATCTTATATGTTATAGAGCTGATACGTCGATCTTGCATAGGCCTATCGATCTGGGTTCCGATACTAAGTGGATTCGGTGTTACCTTTCATGTCGTCTGTCTGTCTCTTTTCCTTTGTCGAGATTATTATATTTAAGTTACAATAGCTGTTTCACAAAACACCATTATATGTCGTGTATGTTGACTCTCCGATTTGTCTGTCTAGTGATCTTGTCTTGATATCAATAGTTCATGTACCGAGCACAATGACTTCTGGAAAAAGCATGTAATATACACGTACACAATAACAATAAGCTGGAAAATAAATAAACAACTTTATATATGGTACGGTAATGAAGCAAAAGCTGTAGGACTAATGAGGTGTTTTTTACATTTCATTACACAAACAATTAATCTATCACCTGGTCTATTACTCATTTCATATTACTGTTATGATGGGTATGGTGATGTTCGTCTGTACCGAGTCAATATGTGTGTCTGCTCTTTTGTAGTATTAAGACTTAGTTGTCGATACAACTAACAATGCAAATCCACACACAAAACGTCCGATCCAGATAGCTTCAACGATAGCTTTTAGTAATTTTGTCAGTAAATTTCATGATGGCATAAAAAATGGAGTCAGTGCGTTTTAAATAACGTCATTGTGAAATATATAAATCATGAATGTTTGTAAGTGTAGTCTGCATATTACGTAATTGCGAAACATGATGTGATACCTATATTCTTCTTTACACAGAATGGTATGACAATAGCTCATATTGCAGCCGCCAAGGGAAGCGCTGGTGTGGTTAAGGAATTGATGAGATTCAACAAAATGGTAGTAACGACAGCTCGAAATAGGGTAGGTTCCTTACATTCAATGGGGTATTGCACAGTCAAACTACCTTTAGCATTTAGTAACTATTTACACTAAGGAGTTTATGCACATGCGCACTATTCTTGCATTTAATGGTGGCTATAAAAGACATTATAAAGAAATGATTCAGTCTAGAAAAATGAATTAAATAAATGATTAATGTGGTATTAATCTGGTAAATGAAGATGATGAAAATGTGTTATCACTATGATCATCAAGTTGATAATGATGAATATGATGATAAGCATAACAATGGTGACGATAAATGTAATAAATAATGATTGTGACAACTTTGTTGATGATAAAAATTATGATGGGAGGTGATGTCGACAAAGATATAAACAAATCAAATGAAACCATGCACCCCATGTTTTAGTACGACATTCGGACGATCTCTATTAGCCGTTATCAAGTTGTATTGCTACTATTTTGCGGTGTCATAACGTTACATGTATATGTATAGATAGTAATCATCTGGCTGACTACATAGTTATCCGTATTTGAACAGTTGACACCATTTTAAGTCAAATAATGTGTTTGTTTGTAATTATATATTTTTTCATTATCAAGACAAACGAATCAACAGCGTTACACTTGGCAGCCGAGGGTGGCTACAGTGAGGTAGTTCAGGCTTTGTTAGAGGCCGGTGCAAATCCGAAAGACGAAAATGGAGTAAGTTTTCCATTCTATACAGTTCACACATTCCACTATTTTTGCTGTAACATTGTAATTAATACTGATCAGCTTTTATTTCCTTTGCAGCTGAAAAGATTAATAGTTGTTTTCCTTAACAACCATTGTATCAAACGGCCCTTTACCTCTGTATTGTTGTTGGTTCGACATTCGATCGAATCATACGGTCTGTTTGGAGGAAAGTCACTGGGTTTAACCCAGGTTACACAAAAAGTTAGAATTGCCGTGTTTTAACCGTCTCGTATGAAACTAACCCCTTCCAAAAGAAGCTTTCCAACTGAGATAAATAGCCATCCACGCGGCACATTTTTCAAACATTAAACCAGAGTTGGTGTCGAAGACATGTCTTAAACGAAATGATTGTTATGCGAGTCCAGTGTCACATGATGTGCGACTGTCTGAATAATATACTTCACTCTAATATTCAGAAATCTATAAATGCGATTGGCTAAATTAACTCACATAATAAAAGGCAACCGATGGACAATTGCCTCAATTATTGAACTGGCACAAGTATTAAGAATGATTCGAAATATTAAAGTACAGTCTTAATGTTAAATTGTATAGGTCTAGCGGTCTATTTCCTTTAAAATAATCAGTATATTTGTGTTGCCTTAGATTTGAAACTGATGATTAAATCAATGTCTTTAATTGATTTGCATTTCATGTATGGAATACTTATTAACGTTGTGTTACATGGTTTCTTTTATTCAGGACGGTATGACAGCTTTGCATTTGGCAGCAAAACATGGCCATATTCAAATCATGGAAGCTTTGACAGGGAAAATATCGTTTCGAACTACAAGCAGAAAGGTATGCAATGTGCAGAAAAAAAACGCAGTTAAGTAATGTGAACGTGAGTTTTTAATAAAATGAAAAACAAAATGCTGTGTGATAAGCTAGTCAGCCAAAGAATACAAATATCCTATATATTAATAACTCAGTTAATGATATTAACTCTTTTTAATCATTGAAGCAAGTGTTCTAGAAGTTTACAAACAATTAAGACCCAGATCAAGAGACATTTGTAGATGGATACTGTTTATGTTTGAAATATTTGTCATAATACAACTCTATAAAATATATAAGAGAGACTGATGTGTATGGTAACGTTGAATGGTTCACTTTTAAGGTTTAACACTTTAAGGATTAAAGAGAGATGTTTGTATTCGCATTAAGAAAGATGATGTAACTTCAGTTCTAACCTGTGTTTGGGATTTGGACTGATTTCAAACGTTAAACCCCTGACGCAATCGGTTTAAATACACTATTCTTTTGTAAAAACACTTAAATAAGTTTAAATACATTATAAAAGCATCTTTTGCAGTACGTGTTCTTATAAGCAAGTCTAGAGCAAACTGTAGGAGTTAAGCAACTTTAAGTGTAAAAACAATTTTTTAGATCCATTTTGTGACAACACAGTTGAACTCACATTTGTTTTAACTTACTATTTGTCATTTCAGACAGGACTGACAGCCCTGCACGAGGCTGCCCGCTATGGGAAGGTAGATTTTGTTCGGGAAATGCTAACCTCAGTTCCTGCTACAATAAAATCCGAACCTCCGGGAGGTGGCGACTCCGGACTGAAGGAAATGCCCACTGAGGTATAACACAAGTGCCTGATAAAACCTGTCATTTTAAATGGAAGCATGCCATTAGTTGTGTTATGAAATTTACGTTGCGGTAGCAAACCTATTCTTAGAAAACATTTGAAATAAGTTAAAATAGCTCTACCACGGACAAAAGAATAAGCTGTTTAACAATTTTTTAAAAGCCTTAAAAGACTGAATAAAATAGCTTACTCTTCACCATTTGCATTCTCCTCCCATTCTGTTCAACATCCATTTCGATTTATTTGCAATAACGAAACAGTTTTTAAAAGACATATAATTTAGCATACGACGACTTTATTCAAATTTGTCGACAAAATGGTTGGAATATAGATTTCCTTAACCTGCAGCATTTTTATACGCCCGTTTGAAAAACGGGACGTATTATGGGAACAGTTGCGGCGGACGGGCGGGCGGGCGGCGTCCACAGGGTTTCCGCTCTGTAAGTCAAAGAGTTTTCATCCGGTCTTTATCAAACTTTGTTAATATGCTGGTGGGCATAATATCTCGACCAAGTTCTTGACCAGCCAAATCCCCCCAGGCACTCCTGAATTATGGCCCTTGAATTGGCCAAATTTAGGGTTTCCGCTCTCTAAGTCAAAAGGTTTTCATCCCGTCTTTATCAAACTTGGTGAATATGTTGGTGGGCATAAAATCTCGACCAAGTTCTATAACCAGCCAAATCCCCCCCAGGCACTCCTCAATTATGGCCCTTGAATTGTCCAAAATTAGGGTTTCCGCTCTATAAGTCAAAGAGTTTTCATCCGGTCTTTATCAAA
>JAULCC010203756.1:0-12877 GCA_032358795.1 Nuttallia obscurata | reverse complement strand
TTATTTCACTGACCATTGGCTTTGCTTTATAAATCATGATTTCAGTTTTACTTTTTTCATACCACAGCGTATTACTACGTTCTATGAACAGCGTGATACAACGTCCCTAATTTTTTAACGTTACATTCTATTATCCTAACACACAGACCCGCTTTGTTCTGGTTATAAACACTAATTCAAAGCAATGTTTTCACAGTGTTTATTTTCATAAAATTCAATAAACTTATCTTTAAGGGTTTTCCGCATAAAATTTAGATAATAAAAAGATGAAACTATGATCATCGAAAGCTGTGGCAGCGCTATTCTGTGAAATGCCATTTGCTCCAGCTAATCCCTCGCGAAACAATTCTCTTAATTCTGAAAGTTGGTAAGACCACTGTGAAATAAATGAATGAGTGGATAAGTTAATAACATTAACTAAATATTCAAGTGTTATATTATTAAACAGAAAATAGAAATACAATTTTCAAAAGCCTGGAAGAGTTATATTTCGCTATATTTATTAAAATATCTTGTGAAAATAAAAAAACCAAAAACATGTATGGTCAAGTCCATTTGCTTTATTAGATCGAACAGTCACAAAACTTACGTACAACTTTAAACTTTTGCAAAATCTTTATTTGTGACTTGATCTTCAGACATTTGATACATCTGAAAAGATGCAATTCTTTTTTTTCAACCATATGTTGGTATGTGAAAGACGTTCAATTGTGAAAAGGTGGAAAGGCTACTCCCGCCAACCAAATCGTTTACAATGGAAATTCGGAAACACCGCAGTTAAATAACAAAACTCACTTTAACTTTTAACACAATATAAACTGCATATTTTCATTTAATCGTAATTATATGTAAAGCTATTTCAGCCGAATGAGTTATATGTCTATATATATGTCTAATTATAATTCTGCATGAAAATAATAAAAACAAATCAAGGGCTACCCTCGTCATCTCCCTCCCTTTCTTAGAGAGAGCACCGAGCACCGTGAAGTAAAACCAATAGGTGCATATTTGAATCGCTGTAAAGTCATTATTTCCAATAAAATAAACAACATTTAACATATTGGAGACGAAATAAAATTTATCGTTGCAAATATGTGCCGATATATGAAATATGTTGAAAAAGTAAAGAGTTACATGTTATCTTCGCTGACCCAATCATTCCCTGGTAACAAAAGGCTTCCTAAAAAGAGTATAGTTTAAAATTTACCTATTAGCCTTTCTTTCTTTTATGGGGACCTGTAAGATGCGTTGAATCGTTCAAAATCTTCTTTTTGTCTGTACTGAAATATACACTTCGAGTCATTACAGCAACAAAAACGGTGAATTATACTAGTAGAAAATTAATCTATGAAAATTGAGAATTTTGGCATTTTATACCAAATTTTTTAAAAATAAAACAGAAATAACCAATCCTGCGCGTACAAACATAGTTATTTCATACGCAGTATCATTTTTTCATCGAACTGAAAAAAAAGTTCAGAATTTTACATAACTGTTGAATAGTTTAAGAGTTTGTTGCATGCAATTAAAACAAAAATGTAGTGTTCATATTGACAGCCATCTTGGATTTGTGAGAGCATGTAAAATCAGAATTTCTTAAGACTTACATTTTCAAACCCAGCACTTTATTGGCTTTAAAATAAGACAATTTTTTATTCGTGCATGAATTGTAAATAAACAACCCTCATATCCTACTAGGTTCCTTTAGTAACGCCCTACCTACTCCCAGGTCATTCCAACTTAAGAGTTAGGCACAACGATATTAAAACTTTGAACGCCAAAATTGTAATGTCAAAATTCAAACTTATTTTTGAGAAAAGTGTTGAACTACTCATTTAAAACATAATGAGCTGTTTATGTTCCGAAGAGCCCACAATTACAATTTTTTAGCGACTGGTCAGGGCTATACAATTATTGGAAACAACAATGTTTTAGTCCATGCCAAAGAAAGGAAAACGCTCGACCGGAATTATCTTCTCAATTCCGTGTTCCGAACTTGCCGGAGACCGCCGGGCAGTTTCGATTGGATAAATACATCCAAACATTGTGAACAATTACTCTCGTTCCCAGCTTATTAGATATGTACATGTGTGTTTGCGTAATGGAAACACTAAATTACAACTTGTGAAACAGCGTGACAAACACTTTCTTATTTAACATTAAAAGGAGATTTTCCGTGCTTACGAAACGACTGTGAAAAAATTTTTTTTAGCGGAACAAGTAGCGTAATGGAAATATCGCTGAACTTTAAACGCAAAGGTCACAATTTCAAATCCCAGGTAGTCATTGTAGTGATATGAAAACTTGTCTATTTCAGGCACAGAGTGCACCCGGGTAGAACCACCGACCAACCGAAAGGAAGCTGGAAGGCTTCCTTACTTGAAAAATCCGAAGTGCCCAGACAGGGTTTGAACCCACAGCGGTGAGGGGCTGAGAGATTGCAAGTCAGTCACTATAACCACTTGGCCACTGAGGCCCCTAAAGAATGCGCAAAACCTTTGCTTGCGTAGAGGAATATAATTAATGACAACATACTGAACGTTTCTTTGTTGTGCAATCAATAATTTGTCTGTAAAAAGCAGTTATCTATGATATTTTGGAAAACCCTTCGTACTAATAAAAATAGACCAACATACAACATAGGAACGTGGTTCCATTAACACAAGCTGCAATGTTTTGTTGTTTTTTTTTCTCTCAATTGAGGCACATCACAAACGACCCAAAAATAAACCTAGAAGTGCACGTGTTCTTTATAAAACGGAAAAGAAATAGGCATACATTTACCAAAGATACTATACTCGTTCAAGAACTAAAGTTGCGATTTGAATCTTGCTGCCATTCTCTCTCTCTGTGGATAATTTACGTCTCAGCGTTTTAGACAAATCATTTTTCGCGTGATTCGATTTAAGGGTTGTCACGTGACAATAAGATGCTATCGTTGAAAACTGACGGATAGCCAGTTGTGTTTTATCTTCACATGAAGCAGAGCACGAGATGGTCTTTAAAACAATATAATTGAATGGAATTTCGTTTGAACTTCGTTTTGTATTTTTAATGGCATAAAGTATTACAGTTTCATTCTGTCAATGAGGTCCCTTCTCGCAAAGTTATAAACGCCAAGATTATACGACTAGATTTTGGATGCAGATACTGTTGCAACCCGATTAATCAAACTTGTTTATAGAAGAAAATGAATTTCCACTTTAACCTTTTCGGCGCCAAAAAAGCGAATGCCGTCTGCTAAATTCTATTCTAAGATATTATTTCGTGATGTCAGTGATTTTTTTGTAGAAGACTGTACAATCTGTTTAAACTGAGTTTATAACACTTGTTAAAAATGTATGGCGGCGAAAAGGTTAAAAATGTTTAAAACTACGAATTAAACAGACGATTAGCTTTAACCTATGTACCCATTTATGACCCTATTGATATATATGGCAGAGTTTGTTCAACTGATCCATTTTTATAAAGGAATGTTAATTTTACAATGTAACAAAAACAAACATGAGTTGTTTGCAATACACCTACCTAAGAATTTAAAGACGTTAATGTCATACAACGAAGTTTAGTTGAAACCCGTCTTATAAAAGATACGATTCAACTTTCAGCGTTATCCGAAATCTACAATACAGTTCGGGCCACTTTAAATCTCGCTAGTCGGCCATGCGAAATTTAAGCAACACTAGATAAATATCGCTTGTCGAGACATATATACATGCGAAACTAGCGAGTTTTAAAGTGGCCCGAAGAGGATTCCATAGAAGTCAGCGAAACTGTTGTTTCTGAACTGGAATAACACCATAGATTTTTGTCATAGATGACTGCTTGATAAGACATTGATAAAACCGATACTATATCGGTAGCTCGTCCTTGGCCAACACCGTGGGCGAGAAAGCTCACAAATAAAATACAATTAATGATTCATAGACTGGTCCCCGGGGATTTCAGTTGATCGCGTGTAAGGGTTATCTAGCGGCTGCTTGGACTTGATTGGATCTAGATACGTCAAACTGGAGTCCGTATGTCTTTCAGAGAGTGGCACCAGCGTATACGGTGAACAAGGTATGTTTTGTGATGAAAGCTAGCTACAACACCAGTGCCGATTTGGTTTCTCTTTGGTAAATGCTTTTGGTACGTGAAAGTATTTGAGGTAAAGAAAACCAAGCAGCGTAACTACCTCTGAAATTCTATTAAAGTGTTAGTAGATTTGTTAGTCTTTATTTGAGACTGTTTCTAACAAAACAATTTATCCCGGATCAGCATGCAGATACGTCAGACCGTTCAAATACTGTTTAACCTTTAGCCAGCTAAGGACCAGATTAGACGCCTAGTAACTCAGCGTCTTATCAGTACCCAAGCTGTTTGACACTAGGCCAATTGTTTCTCCAAATATTGGACGATTCTGATGAATTTTAAGATAAAGGCAGACGACAGTTTAAGCAGACGACACTTTTTCAGCAGG
Organism: Nuttallia obscurata; assembly: GCA_032358795.1. Classification (NCBI taxonomy): domain Eukaryota; kingdom Metazoa; phylum Mollusca; class Bivalvia; order Cardiida; family Psammobiidae; genus Nuttallia; species Nuttallia obscurata. Next base: position 8,415 of record JAULCC010203756.1, on the reverse strand, counting down.
CTAAAGGTTAACAAACCAGAACAGTTAAAAAACGTGTTAAGAGAGTTCTGTTTCTTTCTGTTAATAGTGAAGATGATGTCGATGAATAGGCCAAGAAAATATGAAAATATCATCCAGAATAGCGTTGGTAAATGTGATGTTGTAAGTAACATTCCTGAAGAGCGTAATTTGAAACGAAATTAACAAAGGGGTTAGGGGATATGATTCTTGGTGTGTGTGTGTGTGAAAGTGTAGAGGTCACTGTATGCGTATGTAAAATCAATTATATGAAATAAAAAGAACGAACACCAAAAAAGAAAGAAAGAATAATATTACAATAATAACTGAAAGTGAGTTATACCCCCCACAACCGCATTTGACTGAAGGCAACATGATTTTCAAGCAAAATGGATAGGTCGATTTACAATTCAGTTCTTAATTGTTTAAAAACCAATAATTATTTTGTTTGAAGTATGCCATTTATGTACCTATATTTTACAGCTGATTGCAGTGGGTTTCAGGAAGATTTGGGTTACAATGGTTTCAGCTGTGATCATCAGATCTTTTTCAAATTATTCACAGGTTATGCAAATTAAAAATCATACCATCTCATACATAATTCATGATAAAATGCAGTGTATGTGTTGTTATTATTATTATTGTTGTTGTTGCTACTGTTGCTGTTGTTGTTGTTTGTTTTGTTGTTTTTTTGTTTTGTTTTTGATTTTTTGTGTGTTGTTTTTTTACATGCACCTTTTTAAACCTATATTCACATTTACCAAAACCTACTGGTCATACGTTATACAACATGTATCATGTTATGTACTGTTAGCAAAGCTGTTATGTATAATGATTGTTATAAAACCTTGAAGTTCTGGAGAGGACTTGAATAGGCTTTGCCTGTTTTTCCAGTCCATTACATTTGGAATGCAATATTCTTTTAACCAATCCAAAGCCGAGTCTTGTTGTAAAGTCACATGACTTGATCTTTCAAAAGTTTCTTTGCACTCATAAAATGTGACACGGATTATTCAAAATTGAAATTTCCCTTTATGTTATATATAATTTAAAGGTTTTAAAGGGAAAATATAAAATTCACACGCGTTCAGGTTATATGGAATTATTGAATTGTGAAAGTTTGAAATTCATGCTACTTAATACGGCTGACTAATGCTCCGCACAAAAATCGACGGACAGAGGAATGAACGGAGCGACTCCCATATACCACCCCCTTAATCGTAGTCGGGGTATAATAATAATAATAATAATAATAATAATAATAATAATAATAATAATAATAATTATAAAAACAATAATAATAACAATGATAATTATGAATATTATAATAATATTTTTAATTATAATAACAACAATAATAATAGCAATCTCAATCTTAGTGAGACCCTTCACAGCTAATATTAGTTGATATTTACAAACACCACAAATATGAGTGAGAGAGATGATAAAAGAAATATAACAAATTAACTCAAACAGTGTCTGTTGGTACAAATGGAATCGTATATCATCTTACAAATGAAAAATGACATCAACAGCTGGCATTAATCTTGGTGTATAATGAACTTGTAGGTATAACAATACCCTTTGAATGTTATCATTAATTAACATCTGTAAGTAGTCTGAACCATCAGAGGTATCGTGATTAAATCAATCAGCTTCTTGATATATGGCTAATTAACCTGTGAAATAAATCTCGTGTCCTTTTGTTCTCTCAGTCTTTCACCATTTCTTTATATTTTTGTGTGTGTGTGTGTGCCTCTAAATGTTTCTCTACTTCTCTTTATTTCTTTCTCTGTTTCTCTATTCACAGATCTCTTGTCACATATCGCGATTATATCGCGTGTGTATCGATATGTTTCTCGTAATCATTTTAACATTTCTCGCACACAAAAGTTTCAGCTTATTTAGATAGAGTAAATTTCTTAAAAATTACAGTGCAATTTTAAACTTAAGTCGAAATCACTCCTTTCTAAAGTAAGAAATGTCACTGTTAAAGAGATTTACTAAATTCATTGTATTCAACATAGGGGCAATAACTCTTGACCCTGCAACATTTGATCATTGGTTTTATTATGAATAATAAAATGTGAAGAACCTGGAAATTATTTACTATTGGGCATTAAAAGTTTTCAAACCATTGTATTTTATTCATGTTGTTAGATATCTCGTAGAAATTCTGTAAAACTGAGAACGAAATCGGATAATCGCTGAAAACCGTTATACTTAACTTGGCCATGTATTGGTGAAAGTATCGGATCCGGTGGAGGAAGCCATGGATTCGATCCCCAGCCGAGCCAAACCAAAGAATTTAAAATTAATAGTAATGGGCTTCCCACTTTGACGCTAAGGAATTGTGGGATAGTATTACGGCTTGTTCGTCGGAGTCGGGCTAAAGTGACCTGTCGACGTTCAGTCCCCCGTGCATCAGTGCTATCCACTGGGCAGGTAAAAGAACCAGAGATTTGAAGAGTTCTAAGTATCCGCTCCCAACTCTCAGGGACATCCATCAGCCCTAAATGGCAGAAAGTGACGTAAACAAACAAAACAAAACAAAAGTCCGGGATCTAAGGTCGCTAGTTTGAGTCCCAACAGAATAACATAGAACTGGATTCCTGAGAAAGACACTTTGTCAACAATTATAGATAATGTTTTTTTTCTACTCAGGAAACATGAAACATATATAACTTTATAAAGGTCTTACAATGACTGTCATGTAATTTTTATTCATATCTGTAGACTACCAATTATTCAGCAGTAAGACAAGAATAATGAAATATATGCACATTCATTACTGGCATCACAATGGAATGTATGTTGATAAGCACCGGACCATCAGAAAAATCTTAATTAACCCACTTACACTGCATCTATGTATGTATTAATGTGATGATTGTATTTTACAAAAGGTAATTAAAGCACTTGGATCAGAAGTCAGATAGTTTTTTGTTTTTTTTCAAAATATAGTAAAACAAAATAGAGTGCGTATTTATGTAAGTGGTGTGTAACCTGCCATTAAACAATATTAATGTTGTTTCAGCATGCAAGCTTATGTTTGTGTTTACGGTGTGTAACCTGCCATTAAAAAATGTAATATCGTTTCAACACCTATGCTTATCGATGCAATACTGGCGACTTTAAGACTTCTCCAACATGCTCTATCACTGTACACGATTAACTACTTCGGCAGTTCTTGGTGCATGATCCCGATTCAAAGGAATGTTAAACTCGTACTTCACGTTTCAAATTATCTTCGAACATCTGAACTACCTCTGCAATCAAGACCATGAAATGGAGTACAGTCGACCTCTAAACATTAAAGAACAGAACGGAAATAAGGTTTGTTTGACTCTATGTGTGAGAATATATAATATAAAAGTAGAGAATCAATGACGTCATTGTCAGCATTTATAGCCTTAGCTAATATGATAATTGCAAATTTACATGAAATAAAACAAAGGTGACGATGAAGCTATGAGCATTGATTCAGTTAAACCAGTTCGCAATATACACGCAAAACAATGTTGACCATGTCGACATGATGGTCGAAAGCTTGAAAATTTGAAGTTTGCATCCAATTTATCAAAGAGTTATACAGAACTTATAATTTAATACTTTAAGAAATAAAAGTGTAATCAGACTTTCAGTAAAAATTCTGGGTATGTAACATGTTGGTGATATTAGGAACAGATGACAAACTATAACAAAATGGTACTAATTTACGAGTGATTTAGTATACAGCTGGAACAGGGACATCCGTGGCACAGTGTTGACTTGAAATATCATTTGCCTAAGGTGTTCCGTTAGGGCCACCATTGTTTCCCCTTTAGGTCTCTGGGTTATCGCCCATATCAACTAAGATATCGAGTGAACGAAACAACGATGGCCCCAACTGGACACCGTATTTGCCATTTGGTTTAAACATATTTCAATTGCAAATACACAGCATCAGATATATACAGTATTTCACAATTAAAAGAATCGAAACTAAAGACATAAAGTTTCACCGCTGTTGAACGGTAGCTTCGTATCCCAATCTTTTAAGTGAAGAAGTTATGCTTGTGGAACGACGTTGTTTCTTTCCAGTGATTCCTTTGGTCTTCCTCGACAAAGTACAGTTCGAAAAGTCGTCATCTAACCTGAATTGTTCCGATGTGACTTACACCCACAAATAAACAAACAAAAATAAAATTAACAGGTTAGTTAATTTCCAGGAACACCCTTTGTCGACCAGATTCTATACATTTACTTGCGACGATATCCTTGCTTTAGCAGTTCAATGTTCACTGATCGCTGATTTTTATTTACATTTTAAACATTAAAAGCCCCCTGTGGGACGGGGGGAGGATAGAATTCGCCCACTGCTTGAGAGTGCAAGGTGGTAGAAACCCACCAAACATCGACACCCAAACACCATTGCATTCACCACATACATACTTCGGCGCAATATAGCCTTTGTGTGCTGCCGTGCCGTAAAACCCCATTTCACTCATTCACTGTTAAGTGTTCGTTTTCTATATCACTTATGGAATGGAGATGTTAATCGTGCGTCTATCGTATCACTTATGGAATGGAATTCTTCAGCGTGCGTTTGTTGTATCACTTATGAAATGGGGGTGTTTGGCGTGTGTTTATTGTATCACTTATGCAATGGATTTGTTTGTTGTATCGCTTAAGGAGTTCGGCATGCGTTTGTGGTATTACTTAAAGAATGGAGGAGTTCCGCGTGCGTTTGTTGTACCAATTATAGAATGGAGTCTTTCGGCATTCACTTGTATCACTTATGGAACAGATTTCTTCGGCGTGAGTTTGTTGTATCACTTCTGCATTGGAGGTGTGCATCAGTCGTTTGTTGTATCACTTATGTATGGATGTTTGTTTTGTTTTTTGTTTTGATTTTCGTCACTTTCTGCCAACTAGGGCTAATGGACGTCCCAGAGAGAGGGAAGCGAATACACAGAACTCTTCTGTAGAGATATATGGGTCTTTAACGTGCCCAGTGTATAGCACTGATACACGTGGGGGCTGAACCCCGGCCGGTCACTTTATCCTGACACCGACGAACCTGTTGTAATGCTAACCCTTAATCCTGAGCGTCAAGGAGGGAAGCCATTAATACCATTTTAAAGTCTTTGGTATGACCCGGCTGGGGATCGAACCCGCGGCCTCCCGCATCGAAAGCAGACGCTCTACCACTTGAGCTAACCGGACGATTATATGTATGAATGTGTTCGGAGTGCAAAGTTCAATCCCCGGCCGGGTCAAACTAAACAAGAACTATGGCTATTGGCGGGCTGTTATATCCCCTACATAAGGCTGGCCCCTTTACAGATATGAACTATTAAAAGGACTACCATTTTATTTAAAAAAAGTTGATCTTATCACTGTAAAAAAGGTTATATGCACACAATTTTGCAGTGAAAATGTTGGGAGTCGGACATCATTTTCACTACAACTGTTGCACGTATTTTAAGGCTTGTTTTGTAACCTTAACCCTTGATATACAAGCCTGACGCATGCGTTATGCACGTCGTCTTGTAAAAAACATTAATGTCGAAGCATTTTAAACTCCATGCATAGATGTAGATGTTACATGTCGGCACATTTTCGTTTACAAATAGACAGTCATCATTTTTTACAAAAAATGCCCCTTACTCTATTTCAAACAATAAAATAATATTCAATCACAGGAATAAATCCAAATAGCTCTTCCTTGCCAAACTTCTATTTGACCTTCCACAAGACAATGGGACGAAATCGTCTGCAATCATACGGAGAAGGATCTTTCTGAAATCCACCCAACTGTCACGATGCGATTACTATATGCTTCGTAATAATTTTTTGTGCATATATATATATATTGTTTGATGCAATTCAAATCATTTTAAATTTGACAAGTTCACTTACTATTTTAAATTTTTTTCTTGTAAAAACCCAAACTGTACAAGGTTATGTATGATTTAAGCAAATTTTGTTTGTTTGATTTACGCCACTTTCTACCATCTATGGCTAATGGACGTCCTAGACAGAGGGAAGCGGATACACAGAACTATGGTTCTTTATCGTGCCCAGTGTATAACACCGACACACGTTGGGACTGAACCACGGCTTGTCACTTTATCCTGACACCGACAAACCAGTCGTAATACTAACCCTTAATCCTGAGCGTCATGGAGGGAAATCAATACTACCATTTTAAAAGTCTTTGGTATGACCTGCCGGGGATCGAACCCGTGACCTTCTGCACCGAAAGCAGACACTCTACCTTTTCAGCTTACAAACTGAATTTTCAAGTTAAAGATTATGTATCGATTGTAAAACCGAAGGTGAGTCAAAAACTTATAAATTTACTTTAAGAAAATGAGTCAGTAAAATCTAAAGCTAAGTTAAAAGCTTTGATCGCGGCTAAAAATATGGAGACATTTTGATGTAAAGTTTGCGGGCAGCCAACGGTTTTTCGCACAAAAGGTCGTCGGGGACAGTCAAATCTACAAATCTGCTGTGCAAACACCCCTGAAAAGAAAGACAATCTATTAATTCATTTCACAGACTAGCAATACCCATATGGTGCTTATATACCAACAAAAACATAAATACTTCATAATTTCGGCAGAGAAAAATTGTCCTGACACATGTCAAACCCTCGGAAACAAGTGACAATTTTAAGCTGAAATGCTAAATTTCAAAGCTCTATACTGATCTTAGGGGAAATCCAATCAACATATGCAAAACACCATGACAATGCTGTACCTGTCTCCTGTCTGCCTAGCAAAATTAAAAATGTCGTATCCCTATCGATTTTTCGCTATTTCATGATGTCTTCAATTACTGGAAAAGGTAAGAATGGGATGTCACTTAAAGTAAACAATAACAAAATAAGAAACATCTCACGGTATTAATGTCCTAGTACTGCTATCAACATTGAAAAATTCAAAACAGTCGAAAATAGAAAAAAGCTTACAATGAATTCCAGGACACTAAAAGATAATACAAACAAAAAATCAACTATAAATGCTTGGGGGAAAAACCCAGCTTGCTAACGGACATGGATTGAGACCTGCAGGACGAGGACAGTTACCTGTAACTAGAGACGAACCAAATACACCAATTCGGCGACTCAATTAGTGATGCTGAGGACATTGCCTATGTTACTGGCCGCACTGCAGTTGACTCTCATCTGACCAGAAATACTTCAACAAGACCAACTGTGGCTTACAAGTTGAGACCACAACCTGAAAATGAAGAAGAAATCAAGTGAGCTGCTGATGAAAATATCATCGTGAATATGGGTTGCTTGAACAGACTAGTGGATGTGCTGAATGGACACATGTGCTAGAGGCCGCAGATTTCTGTGAAGATTTGTCAGCGTGTAGGACTATGTGTGCCTGTTGTATTGAAATGCAATATCTGGCCTCTGAGATGTGCTACTGATGCTCATCTGCCTAAATATCCAACTCCCCAGCAGACACACCTTCCAAAGAAAACTAAATAAACTCAGTGAGACAGCAGTGGAAGTGAATAATAAAGAAATGATCAACAATCAGTGCTACGTAAAACGCATAACTTTGGCGGCTGGTATTACTGCAGTGGACACACAGTACGACATGTCATTCGCCAGTCGACCACGAGGAGGATGCGAGATTGCGAAACAGAGCTTTGCTTCACTCACAGAGCACACAACCAGTGGACATCTTGTGCTAAGTGTAGCAACTGCTTGTAACCATTGCATGGTGAGAAACTGTAAACACACTGACTGCAAAAAAAAATCCCAACCTATAGTTCAACTGCATCAAGTGAGGTGACACTATTAGATGACAATTTTAATAAAGTTTAATAGGCTGGGGATATTACATTGCAGTCAGTGACAGCAGATGGCAGTTCTCAACTCGCCGAGGCAATGCGTGATTACAACAATGAAAACGACAACAAAATTATTCACAACAAGTGTTTTGTTAATAAAATGCGATATATAACATATAAGACATCTGCGCTGACGTCAGTGCCCAAAAGTCAAGACAAAAGTATATTCATGCTAAAACTGGCAGGTAGCGTACGTGCAAGGATCAGACTGGAACTTCAAAACATACATTCTCTCCGGCAAAGTACAAATTTGGTGCATAGAGGAAGCCTGGCAATTAGAAACATTGTCAGTTGTTTCAGTGGGGACCACAGTTTATGCCGGAAGCGGTCAACCGTGTTCATAGGTCACTTGAAGTCATACTCAACTCATTACTTGCCATATGGCTGTTTATTACTGTGAATGTCTTATTCGAAACTAAACCTTGAAACCGGTGTCTGCTACCTTTGCAGTGAAAATGGAGCTGCAACATTTTCGTTTTCCTTTGAGTGAGTGTGAGTGAGTGAGTGAAATGGGGTTTTACGGCACGTCAGCACACAAAGGCTATATTGCGCCGAAGTATG
>JAULCC010203645.1:0-12880 GCA_032358795.1 Nuttallia obscurata | reverse complement strand
GTTTCAGCTACACCCGTTAATACTATTTCTGAATAGCTACGAGTGTAAAATGAAAGAAAGAAGTTTTGGAAATAAATAAGGTTGTTTTATTCTTGACTTATTATCTCGGGTTGCGGAAGGTCCGGGGTTTGTATTCCTGGCCGGGTCAAACCATAGAACTAAACATTATTAGGAATGCCTTGCCTCTTGACGCTCAGGATTTCGGGTAAGCAATACGACTGGTTCTTCAGTGTCAGATTAATGTGACCGGCCGGGTTTCAGACCCAGGTGTATCCGAAATGCACTAGGAGAGTTCTGTGCTGAGGCCCTGCACATGTAACACTCTCCTAAGTCGTGGCCACAAGATAGTAAGTCGCGGCCATGAGAAAGAAAGTCGTGACCACGAGATAGTAAGTCGTGGCCACAAGATATTAAGTCGTGGAAACGAGATTGTAAGTCGTGGCCACGATATGGTAAGTCGTGACCACTAGAAAGTAAGTCGTGGCAACAAAATAGAAAGTCGTGGGAACGAAATTGTAAGTCGTGGCCACGAGATATTCTTGGGAACGAGAAAGTGAGTCGTGACAACGAGATAGTAAGTCGTGACCACGAAATAGTAAGTCGTGACCACGAGATAGTAAGTCGAGGCCACGAGAAAGTAAGTCGTGGGAACGAGATAGTAAGTTGTGGGAACGAGATAATAAGTCGTTGCCACGAGATAGTCGTGGGAACAAGATAGTCGTGGCCACGTGATTGTAAGTCATGACCACGAGATAGTAAGTCGTGGCCACGAGAGAGTTAGTCGTGACCTCGAGATAGTAAGTCGTGGCCACGATATAGTAAGTCGTGACCACGACAAAGTGAGTCGTGGCCACGAGATAGTAAGTCGTGACCATGAGAAAGTAAGTCTAGGCCACGAGATAGTAAGTTGTGGGAACGAGATAGTTAGTCGTGACAATGAGAAAGCCAGTCGTGGGAACGAGATAGTAAGTGGTGGCAACAAGATAATAAGTCGTGGTCACGAGATAGTCGTGGGAACGAGATAGTCGTTAGAACGTGATAATAAGTTGTGGCCACGAAATAATTAAGTCGCAGGGACGACATTTTTTATGGCGACCACGAGATAGTAAGTCGTGGGAACGAGATAGTGAGTCATTGCCACAAGATACTAAGTTTGAAAAAAAATACACGTGTGACCTTAGTGCCACCATACTAAATTAGGAAAGGCAAGAGAAAATCCAATTAACTTAGTATGGAATCCTTCTTTCACCATTCTCACTTTCTGTCTGTCCTAGCAGTGCATATCGCTCTTGTCAGCTACTCTTCTACCTTTTACTATTAGTTTCTCTTTTTCACATGCCTTACTCTTTAGCGCACCGGTGAATAAATGCCAGTTTATCTATTATTGACAGTTCAACGTAACGATGTAGATATGTTATGAACTATTTGCCTAACTAGGACGACGGGAACCAGACAACGTCGATATATACATAATTACGATTGTATATTTACATCTATCGTATTAAACAGTAAGTGGGTTTCTTCCTCTGTTATGTTGATTTGAGGGTTAGAGTGGTAGATTGTTGTGTTTATAACTGTTTCGCGTTTTAACGTATTTATCAAAGCTCGATTGTGCTGAAACCTGTATGTGGCTTGTAATTCCGTTTCATGGGTAGAAACAGTACTTGGTGTCTTGAATGAAAGGTCAGGAGAAATGCACCCCTCCGAGATCGAATCCGCAACCTGCTGGACGCTAGGCAGACACTTTATCCACTACACCATTACGACCTTTGTGTTTGTGTTTCAACTTTTCTTTTAATAAGTCGAAATAGTTGTTGGTTTAGAAAGTATTGCGCAATTTAAGCGTAAGAAATTATTTTCAGTTTAATGTCAGTACGCATATAAGATACAAGATCTATAAAATGATCATTCATACATATAACAGTGTACATGTAGACCCATGTAATACTACTGTATTAAGTTCAAATGCCAGTACGAATAAGATAGGTCGTTTAAACAGGCGTAAATAAACACGGTCTGGCACGGATCACTGATAATTAGCTTCAGTTAACATGTAAAGAACATGTACATAAATCTCTATGTTACAGTACACAAAACATCACACCGTGATTTACATAAGATATAAATAAAACTGGGACAAACCCGCTTATATCATCGAATAACAACACTTGGACCGCTTCCTACAACGAAAACATAAACAATTCTGAATTTAAATTAATACATGTATGTTTGTTGAAAAAAAAACGTAATGCTGTTATTCCTTTATGTACCAAAACGATGTTAAACAAGCAAATAAACCTACCCGGTAGCAGGGTAGGCCTACATCGCATGCATTACACAGGAAAGTAAGAAATAATCAAAGGACAGAAGTCCTGAAAAGCGGAGTTTTTGTTGTTGCAAAAACTGAAGTTGGCATCTATATGTGCTGAATTTACTGAAATGAAGCCGGATGGTATAGTTTTACCAGTGGCCTTCTACTGACACGAAGAAAGAAACATGACGATAATGGATCTATTACTTCGCTACGGCTGAAACAGTAGAAAAATACATATTGTATATCTCTGATTCTTGCTTGAGTTTCAACCACTCAAACACCACGATTTTAATTGGTATACAGAAATTATATACCGTATTTTCACACATTTCTAACAATATTTTAGGCACAAGTTTTCTTGGACTATTTGACAGAGGGACATATAATGCCCATCTTTAAAAAGGGCGATTTTAACGACACTGGCAGTTATTGGGGTATAATTACATTGCTAACTACACTAGGAATCTATTTTACCAAGGTGCTTAAACACTCGTTTGAAAACTTGGAAAGCATAATACTATGGTTATGCTTAAACTGTGGTTGGTTTAAAAAAAACAAACACGGAATACCGTTGACAGTATCTTTCTTTTGCATGGTGCAATTTAACATTTCTTAAAGGATATCAAATAAATGTTTGTTGTTTTCATAGATTTTAAAAAAGAATTAAATTTTGATGTACGGGATGTACAATGGAGTTTGTGGTAGATCTGTAATGTACAGCAAAATCTTAATTGAAAGAAAATATTAAATCCGATTAGGTCAAAGCTTCTTTTGTACATTAGACGTAGGTCAAGGTCAGTCTTCTCATCTTTTTCATTTCTAAACTTATTGAAATATAGTACAATATCTAAATTTAGAATTTAGACAAGCTTTAACATAATTGAGATTACTTCACTCAAATTCGAAATCAACCATGAGTGCCAACTGGCATAGACACAGATAGATAGATTGATAGATAGATAGATAGATAGATAGATAGATAGATAGATAGATAGATAGATAAAAGACAGATAGATAGATAGATAGATAGATAGATAGATAGATAGATGGATGAATGGATGGATGGATAGATGTATGGATGGATAGTTAGATAGAAGGATAGATAGATAGATAGATAGATAGATAGATAGATAGATAGATAGATAGATAGATGTAGCTAAGGGAGAAATGTTAATGTTCCATCCCTAAAATTGCTTAATAGTTATTTCAAGTATAAACACGGCGCCATTTTCTCTATTGTATTACCTCTGGATTTTGTCCAATTCAAGCAAACCGTTTTCCGTTTTAAGTGTTTATTGGGCATTTAAATTGATGCATTATATTTTTTTCACTATGCTGTCAAAACACATTGATTATAAATTGTAGCTGCAGTCAGTTTAAACAGAACAATATCTTACAAATAATAGAAAAAATGTGATTGAAGCTTCTCTGATAAAAATTATATATCCAAGGCAGAGGTGTGAGTGGGAGGAAACGAGACATTAGAGACACACATCTTTCTGTAGCATAATTCATCTTCTCTTATCAAATAATAGAAGTCAGTAGTGTGCATTCTAGAAGCTAAAAATCTATTTGAAACTGAATAATCATGAGCGTAATATTCTTTAGGGATGTCAGTAGCATAAACTAAGATAACGTTAAATAGATGTGAAGTTAGCGTACGATTTATAATGTCAATTAACAAAATATATAGGTCCTTTTCTTTTGATTTTCTATTGCGCAATATCTCATATTGTGCAACGCAAAAATAAAAGCAGAATGGTGAAAAACATTAATGTTATCACATGCAGTATTTTAACACACCGAGCTTAAAGCATCTGTTTAATGCTTAACAGGCGTCGTGTTCGATATTTCAGGCATCGACCAGCGCGTATTGGTAGGCGACAGATCGCGCGATAGGGCGGTCATAGTCAAAATTAATAGTGTCCCGCATGCTGACATGGCGGGGTGTTGGAATAATCTGCCGGCGACCGGCCGACTTTCCTGGAAATGGGGCCCCATTATTGGCTCGTGTATCGGCTGGTATCCGGAAGGCACTCGCGCGATGCCCTGCGAAACCCCTGAGGTATACGGCTGGGTGACGGTCCATTTTTAGACGTCATACGGCGGCTGGACAGGCATCTGTAGTATGGCTGTCGAGTACCTAGCGGCCAATGACCGCGATCCGGTGAACGTTTGTCAATATGCAAATGATAGATAGTCATTTGATAGAATGTGGACATATACATATTGTACTTTGCTTTGATGACATGTTTCCATTTGCCATTTGAAAATTTAGAAATAAACTACCATGGACAAAAAAGGTAATATTAACTGAAAGAGAATAAGGCGGTATAATAAAGAACCGGGAAATGTTAATAATAAATGTTATCTTTTTGTATATGTTTATTCCGTGTTTTACTAAGTTTAAGGCTTTATTATTTCTATTTGATTTTTATTTATGTAATGTTTTTACACCATTCTGTCTTATCTCTATACATTCTGCATTTAATGTGCTTAGGGCTTTAAGCATTTTAAGAAAACAAAACACAAATATAAGTACACCAGTCTTTATTCAACTAGAGCTATCAAAAACAACACAAGCACATTCCGAAGTCTACCATAACAGCACTAGTCCATCGTTCACTGTAATGGCATAACTCACGGGCATCTTGTAGAGCTATTACTCTGAAAAGTTTGTGATAAACTGTTTGTCTACTTGTAATCTTCTGTGTAGAGCGCGACTGGATACTCCGATGGATGATGATAATGTATTCGAAATATTGGCTTCCTTCTAGAGCCCAGAAAGCAGCCACAAGCAAGGTTTGAAAGTAGGTATGGTGACCCCGACAGTCACAACACGAATCATGGAGTCCTGGCTAAAAATGTCTAAAATTCTGTCGAGATCTACTCGTAAATCCACTCTAACCTAATTGTGACTTAGATATATCAATTCCAAATTTCAAAAATACTATAAAACTCGCAAGGGATGAAGAAACACTGCTTCCGTTTTTATCTGTTCGTATGTCTTTCGTAAATCCGTATTTAACAATTCCGTAGGCTTAATTCTGCTTAACTGTGCATTAGTCAAACCAAAATGTGACAGAAGATTCTCAGGTTTTAGCTTCTAAGCAAATGCTCATTACTTCCATTTTTATCAGTTTCTGAGAGAAGTAACACTACATCAATGGCAAAATATGTTTTGTAAATAGTCTTGCCTTGTAAATGTTATAGGCGCATTTAGAAAATGAAGCATTCATATTTTTTGTTCAAGCCCCGTGTTCACAGAACTTTTTTTCGCTACCAGCTTACATAGTGTCAGAATAACAATGAGCCTGCTTGAGCCTGTATAATCTGAGTTTTAGAGTAAACTTTGAGTTGGTGATGTACATTTTAAATTAAATATCAGTCTCTCTAATAAATTAATTATGTTTAAGTTAATTTTGCAAAATAAAAATGCAGAAAAAGGTATCCACCTCGAACTCAGCTGAGACTGAAAAATGTCTGTTGAACACAGAACCAGTTTGAATCACGTTAACCTATTCGTTTTTATTCAGCTTTCACATAAAGACGATTGAAAGTCAATATTTCTAATACTATTTCGATGAAATAGTAGGCGTATTTATATAAAAAGAATTGATTTAAGTGGATTTTAAATGAATTATATTTGCATTTTATTTCCCTTCAAAAATAAATATCCCTTTTTGTTGTAGTTTTATATTGAGTTGACATGATTGTCACTATAAAAGTATATATCACAAAAATAATAAATACAGTTTCGAGAATGAGCTGGCTTCGTTACATTAGTGCAAAATTGAATTACACATTGTGGGTAAGGTCATTAATTGGATACATCGGCCAACTGTTCTACATTTGTATGACTTCGTTTGCCATTTGCACAGAGGCGCTCGTTGGTATACCAGTTCCTTTACTATTGAATCACTCGAATGGTGTTGTTTTTTCAGCAACCGGCTGATTTCGGGCTACACCGAATGCACTGTTAGGCCGTATACATCTTACGCCGGATACAGTTTACGCGTGAGCTGCATGAGTTTGACTATAAAACCGTATACAACTTACATCGAATACAGCTCACCGTAAGCTGTATACGTCAAGATACTGCATATCGCTGTATATAGCTAATTTATAAAAGATGATTATCATCATCATCATCATCATCATTGTCCTCCTCTTCGTAAGTAGCAGCGACATGACAGTCATCAATCAGTGTTGCGAATGGAAGTAGTTGTTGTTGTAGCTATCAGTGTTGATGTTTTAGTCGTGTTGTTGCTGTTACTGCTGCTGCAGTAGAAGTAGTAGTAATAGTAGTAGTTGTAGTGTGTCTGTCTGTCTGCGTTCGTACGTCCTACCGCATATTCGTTCGTCCTTCAATCGCAGTAACTATACATAATAAAAATTACAGGGGTCATTATTTTACCGTGGAACAAAATTCTTGGAGTTGGGTGGGAGTGGGGGCTCAGTTTACAATTCAACGGGGGTCTTGATATTATTATTAGCATGTCAACCGAAGCGGATTACCATTATTTCATGAAATAAAGGCTAACCTTGGAATAACTGATTACCAGACATATAACGTCCCTTGTATAATGGTTTGCCGTTAAAAGCGGAAATGAGATCGCGACGTCATAACAACGTCCTGACGAAAAATGATGTCATATCCAAAATCAGCAGATGTTGCCCTGTTATTCAGTTGAGCGTGTTTATTAAGCGGTTGCAAGTTATATTTATGTACCTAGTTACATATGATAATTATGTCACAGCTTTATGTCACTCCCAGAAGCCAATGTGATAAATAGAGGATCTTGCACGAGTTGTCATTCCGTATTATATTATTAAACGAGTTCAGGAAAATGTTATTCAGCGAGCCTTTGGCGAGTTTAATGACGTTTTCATGAATGAGTTTAATAAAAGTTGATACAAAATCGCAACGAGTAAAGGATCCTTTTTATCACATGACAATACAGTAAGAAGTAAATAAGATTTTTTTATTGATTTTAACTCAATAGATATTCCAGTTAAAACTATTTCGTCATACATAAAACGTCCTTTTTGTGACGTCATTTCGCTTGTTTCTCAAACGTGTTATAGATCGTTGTTCTATGCTTTGTTCTCAAATCGTATAGATCTACTTCTTAAATTCTTAAAATAATTGATAGTTCAGATAATTCAAGAGTTTTTTAACGTCATATGCATCCATCTTTAAAAAGTGGGTAAACTTATGATTACCCTTCTGCACAAGTACAGTTCCGTTTGTTGTTTTTTTTTTTTTTGTTTTTTTTTTGCTGTTGCCATGGATATTTCTATTCTGATTGTTTGTTTGAAAAACATTGAGAAGTCCTTTCTCAATTTTCATCGCAGAAGACAAATCCTATTTCAATCGATAAAACGTCATTGGTATTATTACAATGCATTTCAAGTTAAATTGTCACGCAACTTTTTATGCACATTTCAGTCATGAGTTTCTAAAACTAGCGAATCTAGACCAAGTCAGAAACACTATTTACCTTTAGCCTGCTGAAAGAATGTCGTCTGCTTATACTGTCGTCTGCTTTGATTTCAAAATTCATCAGAATCGCTCAATATTTGGAGAAACAATTGGCCGAGTGTCAAACAGCTTGGATCCTGATTAGACGCCGAGCTAATCGGCGTCTAATCTGGATCCACGCTTTTTGCAAATTCTATCACGGTCGCCCTTAGCAGGCTAAAGGTTAACGACTTTTTTGTTGCCTTTTTCTTACGATCTACTTTATAGCGTCCGATTCCGATAAGGAAGTTGTGGTTAAGAGTCCCGATCGAGTTAAACCAAATTCTAATAGATCTAGTCAACAGTAATGGATTTCACTTCTTTGCGCTCAGGATTCGGGGTTACCATTGCCATTATTTCGTCGATGTCAGGATAAAGTGACCTACCGTCGTTAAGTCCCCCATTTACCAGTGTCATTCAATTGGCGAGTGAAACAACCAGACATTTCTACAGAAACTTCTCTCTCTCTCTCTCTCTCTCTCTCTCTCTCTCTCTCTCTTGGACAGCCATTAGCCCAAGTAAAACGCGAACAAACAAACAAGCATTAGTTAAAAGTGCCCTGCTTTGGATTAGGTATAATGCCATTTATAAATGAAATATTCTAAAATTATTGTTTTATCATTCGAGGAGTCGAGCTATAGCAAACATTGTAAATAGAGTCATACATAAATATTTATGTATTATCACATTTAGAAAACGAGTTGATTAAACAATATGGCGCGAGCCTTGTAGAGCGTCGTATCGTTTTCTGAAAATAATCATTTATGAACAATCATGTAAGATTTTCTTGACACACAAACATGTAGGTAATTTGTCAAATAAATGTACAAACATTTCAATGTTTACATCCGTTTTCTATACCAGCTACATCATGACGTCATCTGATGGCGTTGTTACCGAAAGAGACGTCATCGTGGTTTCCAGTTTAGTCGGGCGCTTTTATAAAACTGCATAGAGCCAGACCATTACGCAAATATTGATATTATGTTTAATGATATAAAGTCATTGGTTTAAAACTCTGTCAATGACAGTTTTATGCGAAAAAGTAGACAATGTTTAGTTTTACCTTAATAGCCAATGATTAATATTTATAAATACACCCTTTAAAAACTCTTTTGATGAACTTTTTTATTATAATGTTACTAGTGTGTTTAAACAACAAAGAGTGTAGTTATTTTTTCGATTACTTTGCAACAAAAATTGTCTAGGGTAGGTTTTTACGTCTACAAATTGTTGGTAAAATACATTTAAAGAAGCAACACACTCCAACAGTAAATATCTATATAACTAAAGTTATAAATTTTTAATACACTTATATCATACATCATAAAACGTTTCATTAAACATGGTGCTAGAATCTAGTACGAAATTAAAAAAGATATAGAAGTGGGAATAAGTGATGGTGGGTCTTTCATCGTCTTAAACGTGTCTAATATACATTCTACATACTTATCATACACATCACTAATACTATTTATTTTAAATAAAATTATACAACCATATTAATTCTAAGTAGGCATTTGTTTTTCTTTTCTTTATATTATAATGGCATTCTTTAATAAGCAGTCATATCGACTCTCCATTAGATTCAGATACTTGTAAGTGCACTGACTAGCAAAGAAAGCTAATACAAACATGTTTTTCAAGAAAGAACAGAGGGGTATCCTTATATAATTATGAATTAATAGAATTTGTTTCACTTATATGTGTTTAGATAATTATATAATATCGTTCAGTTTGTGTTTATGTCTTCAGTTTTGAGACTAATGTCCTATTATGCCATGTGTATTAGTTGCAAGCGTTTAATTATTTTGGGGAAATATATTAGCACTTCAAACACATTAAATTCTTTTGGCGCCAAATTTGCAAGCGTGTTTGTGAAATACTTCTTTTTAAAATACAATTTCGCTATTTCAGATAACAGTTTTAATAAAAATGAACGTGAAGGATTGCAAATGCTATAACTACGCAGTTCTATAAAGCCATTCGATGGCTTATTATTACAGTTTAACAAATACTACAGTTTACCTACGGCTGTGCAAGGATTATATCGAAATGGTGACAGTGTTATTCCGTTTTGTGTTTGTTAGTATTAAAATTCCTTTTTTTGTCTCAGTCCTATCTAATTTACCTTACGTTAGGATTTAATTTTGATTTTCTGTTACTCTGTTGACCTTATTCAGAAAAGACTTTTGGCATTCTAATTCGATTATTCCCTTAAAAATTCAGATAGTTCTTGAATTTATTAGTACCACCGACATGGTAACGATATTAAGACATTTACTTAATGTGTAATTTCAATAACATGGCGCTTTCTTTATGTAAAAAAAGGCAAACTGATCTTACCGCCTGGAGAATTTAAACAAACATGTGCTTTCATTAGTAATTTTGTTAAAACATATCATCATCCAGAATATTCTCTGTAGTCAATAGGTCTAAGCATATGGGTAATTCAGTTTAGCTATACACGTATTTGAATAATTTCATAACATATTCAGGATACTCTAACGAACTTGCGTCCGTAACAGAAAGATATTAACGCATCAGAAACAAAACAACGCACTGTGGGATTCGAACTCACGATATCCGGCTTACAAACCCAACGCTCTAGACCATTGAGGTATCGATTCCCTGACGCAATTGTCAGAGGTTGTATTTAAACTAATCGTGGTAGTGTGCAGTCAGTCGTGACAATACAGATACTGTATAAACACATATTTGGCAATGTAGCAGGCATATCACGTGGATACGATATAGTATCCAACTGATGTGTTAAAAGCGGTTGTTACTTTTAAGAATACATTTCCTCTTGTCTCTGTAGTTTAAAAGAAAATTAAAAAGTATTGTAGTAGCATAAGCTGCACATTCTCATAAGAGTTATCACAGAAAAAAAACAATAAACCGATCTGATGAAACATTGCTTTAACTGTATAAGAACAAAGAGATCACGTACACTAAATTTATATGTATCCTGAATTTAACGTCGTTTCAACTGTAGTTTAGTCATAATGAATCCTTAATGAAAATACACATAAAACCTTAAAGATAGTACATGTTCACCTCACAAACGCATATTATTAAAACTTCGTTGAATGAAAAAGCATGACCAGATTTCGTTTTGTCAAATAACAACCTGGTCAAATTAATTTCCTGTCTGTGACATAATTGGAATGGTTTACGGTTTTTAAATCAATTCGGTTATCTATAGATTCAAATCATAATTAACCCTTAGCCTGCTGAAAAAAATGTCGTCTGCTTGAATTATCCTCTGCCTGGATTTAAAAACTCACCGGCTTCGCCCAATATTTGGAGAAACAATTGGTCGAGTGTCAAACAGCTGGGGCAGTTACTCGGCGTCTAATCTGGATCCAAGCTGTTTGCAAATTCTATCGCCCTTAGCAGGCTAAATGTTAAACTTAAAAATTTCGCTTCGGCATCCCAAAACTGTGTGGTTGGGCATCTTTAACCAGTATAAGACGCTGAAGATGCAGATACGCATTTGCTTTACGGCATCACAGACAAACCCTGGAACTCAAGCGATGCAAGCAATAAACCGTTTCCTTCTGCCACCAACATCTGTGTTAATTCTAACGACAAGTGACTACAGGCACCATTAACGCGAACAAGTCTTAAAATAAAACGAGCATTGAATCATTATTTTCCAACTTAACGAAATAAAACAACTGAACAAATGCAATTACGGCTCAACGGAAATTCTTCCTTCCATTTCTAAATTAACGTTTTTACACACAAAAAAAAAATGGCGATAAAATCTCATTACACCGTTAAAAACCTGACAGCGTTATAATAGTCGGCCTAAAATACACGAGTTGAACAATTTGACAATTAATTGTAAACAAACGATAAAATACAGATCGATATAGAAACTACTTCGCAAATTATGTTTATGGTAAAAAACTTTTTACGTTGAACATATGTGAGGACTTTTCTTCTGTTTATAGCATCGTAAGTTGAATTGAGATTTGCAAGAAAAAACTCACTCAGCTATATTTGACATGTGATTTGAGAATAGGCTATGTATTGAAAAATGTAACAAAGCTAGGTGTTTATTTGTCTAAGTAGCCATTCAATAGCAATGCGTTACACATTTTTCCAATTTTTGACATCTGGCTTTTAAACTTTGAGTTCTTATGTTGCTATATACCTTATATTTGCTAATTGTTTACGTTTAACTTCGTTGTTATCTTATACTTGCAATATATCAGGACCTCAACGTTGTGGGTTCGAATCCTGGTCTGGTCACTTCGGATTGTGCTATCCCGCTGCTTTCCGTGCCTGAAGTAATGTAAAGAGATACAACGGTGTCTTCGTCCACATATAATGAGCTGGGCGTCGCGATATTACTGAAATACTGTTAAAGCGACGTTAAATTCCAAATAAGCAAACAAACAAACAAACTCAACCTGTAGTTGGCTGGCGACCATACATTACTTTTAAAGTCAACGCCATTAATGTGTTATACTAGACATATTCAAAAGCCGATTCTATCACCTCTACGCACACCTCTGTTTACTCTAGTAAATAAAGTATCTATAGTATTTATCAAAATTAACATTTACATGTTAATGACAATTATCAACAGCTTACAAAACCTATATGTCTGTAGATGAAACGTATGCTAGCGGTTAAAGCCATTGAACGGATTTATTTTGACATGTTTTCTTTCGTATGTTCTTATTAAGTTAAATGAAAATTCTTATCAACAACACCAGAGTGGGTTAGTAAGGACACACCAAGTCTCTCTAAGCTAAACCAGTACTTTGATATGGCCAAATATGCAATGCAACTTATGGCATTTAGGCATTCTTAGCTGCTAATGATAGATAGATAGATAGATAGATAGATAGATAGATAGATAGATAGATAGATAGATAGAACGAAATTTACTTAGATAGATAGATATATAGAAAGATAAATGGATGGATGGATGGATGAATGGATGGATGGAAGGATAGATAGATAGATAGATAGATAGATAGATAGATAGATAGATAGATAGATAGATAGATAGATAGATAGAT
>JAULCC010203534.1:0-12880 GCA_032358795.1 Nuttallia obscurata | reverse complement strand
ACGAACACAATGGAAACTTGAAAAGTTAAAGTGTCTAATGTATCAGATTATTTCATCGGGTTAAAAATAAATAGTCATTACTAACTCATCGTAATAAAGGTCCAGTAACTTCGAAACTTTATTTTCACTTCATTTCAATATTGCTTGTCTACTAACAGCTATTAAACAACTACATGTAACTGGTTGAATATTTGTGTTGCAGATATTGCGTAAAGGGATTACCTTAAAACATTTGATAGATCTATAAAGGTTTTTTTTCAATATACCCACCAAAAGTATTATAGCTACAACGAATATGAAATTGATATCCCGCACTGTTAAAAATCAGAATTTGGCCATAAAAACAATTTTTTACGATTTTCAATTTCGTTTATCTTGAAGACTTTTATATGACAACAACAACCGTTTGAATATCGCGGTTTTTTTACGAGAATGTCCGGAATACATTCCAAATATCGGAGCATACAAATGGACTTTACGAAAATGGCCGGATAGACACGGATGATATCGGAAAAGCATCGGAAAATAACGAAACTAAAACACTTACGAATACATTCTTTATCACAGACGAATAACATCGGCCACGGCCGTTTTCCGTCATTGTTCTTCTCACAATAGTAATGTGAACGTTTACAAAATGTGCACACGAGTTTATGTTTAGTTAGTTTCATACAACAGATCAACATACTTTTGACACTTTTTAAAAATGCGCAAATTTAGGGAAATCCTCTTTAAACAATGTAAAAATGTATGCACATGCCAAATCATATAACTCCACATACTGTGTTCGCGTGATAAAACATTTTGCAGGAAACAAAGTAAAACAAACGTCTTATTTATGGTGTCGCATCATCAAACTGCGTAATGTTGCCTCTATTATACTTCACCAAACACGAATCAGCAGGTCTTTGAAGACGAATTCATAAATAACTGGATCTTTATAGTTACTCTACCATGTTAATTTAGCGCCCGGTGATCACAGTGGTATAGTGTCCGTTTCCGGGGCTAGAGGTTGCTTGTTCGACCCATAGTCGTGTCAGATCAACGACTTTTAATCTAGTAGTAATTGCTTTCTCTCCATACCGCTAGGGATAAAGGGTTAGCATTACGACAGGTTCAGTGGTATCAGGGTAAAGTGACCCTTCGGGGTTCTCTCCCTCGTGTAACAGTATTATAAAACAACCAACTGGTTCCACATAATAATTATGTTTCACTGTCTGTGAGACGTCCTCTAACCCTAACTGGCAGAATGTGACGTAAATTTATCGAACATAAGGTATCGTTCCGTGCATGATTTGATTTCTTGGTGAACTTATTAAACTTTCCTAATAAAACTTAACAGATTTGAAATTTTGACAAAATAGCGGCATAACAACAGAACTGCACCATAAAAACGCCACGACATTTTATAACGTAAACTTGTAAATATAAGCAGTTATATTTACATTGCAGTTAATCATTAAAGGATGTATTAAGTTCAGATATTTTACCGTAAATGCCAAAATACAATTAGTCATAAAAATAAATTTTGTTGTCAAAGTTACTAATACATATGTAGTTGAAACTGCAGGGGCTCATTTTTGCATACTCTCATAAAATAAAGTGAACTATAAAGTATGGCGTGACAAATGTTGCAATATTCAATAATCACCTTTTTCATTTGATAAAATATTAAAGATTCAATTTATTTTTCATTTAATGTTATGCCACTATTGTTCATTCAATGTTTAAATAAAAATAATTTTCATATAATATTCTTTTATTTTTCAGTCGATCTTACAAATTATTTTTCATTCATTTTTTTTAAATCATTCAATATTTTTTTTTATTTGATGTTGCGAAAATATTTTTCGTTAAATAACTTGCCTTATGGGATACTAGATGGAGTTGTAAGCGCGGGTTTCATTGGACGAGCAAATCACTCAGATTCAGTATGGCTGCCTGATAAATGATTACTTCTGGCATCCATGTGATGGCAATGGACCTATAATACATAATAGCTCGGGCGGCCATAGGTTAAATCCTAGGCCGAGTCAAACCATATACTTTAAAATAGGGAAGTCATGACTTTCCCTCTATGGCGCTCAGGTAAATGAATTAGCATTACGTCTCGTTCGTCGTTGTCATGAGAAAGTAATCGACCGGGGCTTTCTTCCCTGCGTTCCTGTTATACACTGTGCTCTTAAAAGAACCAGTGTGTTCTACAGAAGAGGTGCCTGTGTCCGCTTCCCCCTGTCCCTATCTCTCTGGGACGTCCATTAGCCCTAGCTGTCATAAAGTGAGGTAACGAAAAACATTCACATTTCCTTATACACATTAACGATAAAAAAAAAAACTATTCTCTAGAAACGGCGGAACGTCGGTACACAGAACAAAAGTACTTCCTTATGGTTTTTAATATTCTGTTTCCAAGTTTATGTCTATATAACCCAGTTATTTGACACTTTCATCTAACTGCTATTTAAAACGTGTTCTAATTTTTGTTCTGTTTAGAGATGTTTATTTGATGTTAACCATTTGATCATTTAACTGCATCTGCATAATTCCCAGATCATTTTATTTTACGCGATCGAATATGTGACTGTGAAGTATTAAATATCCCGGATTCATTTCATAATACGCGATTTCATATGTGAACGTGCAACTTTAAAAGGGTACAAAATGTGCCTCAATTCAACGTGACAGATTGCTAATGTAACTTGCATAGTCACTACAGCTTCGTATTACATGTAATCTACACTTCAAGTGATGTTGAAATATTAAGGAAGCCTCTTTTAGAGACAAAGTAAACATTTAAACAGATATGTTCGGGTGAATATGATAGCAATGTTTACAAAACAACACTTGTATGAAAAAGCGTCGGTTCAAGTTATCAGCAAGAACTGATAGTTAAAGATATTGCAATGATCCATTGTTTGGTTAAGAAACATCTGAACAAATGTATCATTTGATTACACTCATTCATACGTTCAATGGCAATTTCATTGGATGATGTTTTAACAGGTTATCTATCTTAACCAATCAGAATCATTACATTAAGATTAAGGTCGAGGTCATTCTAAGTTTTATAGTATCGAATCCAGATGTTTGTATTGAAATTGCTATGCAGATAAGAAAGAGAAAAATAAGGACAAAATACATATTTCTAAAGAATTACGGGATTTACATGTTGCTGTTATTTAATGCGAGCCGACGTCGAATTAAAGGACGTCCCAGGGGACATTTCGCTAAGACATATGCGTTGTCGAGCAGGCTAAAATTGAACGTGGGTAAAACTCATCAGTGAGTTCCGATGTTTTCAAAACACAATTAAGGGTATATAACTGGAATTTAATATCGTTTCGATAAATGGAATTCACAAAGTATATATATTTACATTGTAATAGCATTTACACATTAAGTTATTTATCGCATGACACCGTTTGTCTCCGGGCTAACATAACGGGTACATATTTGTTGGACTGTAATTTGATAAAAAATATTACTTCAATTATTGTATTAACGTTAATCAAATTCGTTCATTAATCAGGTTTCTAACCCAACCATTGAAATTGTTCAGATGTTGTGAATGTTTTAATTCATTCATGAATTCATCAATCTTCTTTTTTATCTTGTATTCCATCTTTTATTAAAAAATCATTGATTCTATAAAGCATTTATTATTTATTTGTTTTGTTAATCCGCCCGTTGGAACTGTATTGCTGTATTTTAGAAAAAAATAGATCACGTTAGTCTTCATAAATTAAATAGAACAGTTGTTAAGCAGAACCATTCATTAGACAAGTTCACCCGGGACATAGATGTATACATGTACAAATATGTCCGTCTTCTATATTTTGACTCCCTCTTCCCTTTCATCATCATTTTCAAATCAGTGTTATAACTATTTAGCAAACACAATGCACTAAATTTAAGCCAATAGGAAAACAGCAGTGTTGCGAATATGCTAACCAAAATCACCTTAATTTGACCCCCGCGAGTGGAAGCAACTGATAAAATACCAGTGTGCTGAGCTCGTTGTTTGACTAATAGAAATGGTTGATATATACAGACTCTAAGTGTTTATCTTTAAACCAAACATAAGTAGTCATAGGTTTATATAATCACTTCTCAAAATGAACGAACTGAGCTAAACATCAGCATAACATTGTGTTACGCAATGCAAACTTATTCGTTTAGTGGTAGAATTTAGAAACTCTAAGTTTTTTTATGTATTCACTGGACAATACTTTGACATCTCTGTAAACATTAAATACGTTCAGTTATTTCACTTATCAGCAATACACTTTAAAATTTCAATTTATCTTACCCAATATTTTTATTAAACATACCGGTAAGTTTGCGAACCCAACAAGAGCAAGTACGGAATGTTACAACTATTGGACATCAACCGAATGACCTGCAAAGAGGTCACCAGACGGCGCCAGTGAAACATAATAAATATCCAAGACATATTAGATTGAAGAATGTTAATTTTGTTTTACTTATTTCATTCACCTCACTCTCTGCCAACATTGGCTTATGGACGTCTTAAAGGAATGGAAGCGGGCACAGTGAGCTTGTCTTTAAAGTTCTTTGGTTCTATTATATACCTATGCAGTGTGCAGCGCTGATACAAGTAGTTGCTGCACCCCGGCAAGTCAGTTTATTCTGACACCGACAAACAACCCTTAATGCTAACCCTAAATCCTGAATACCTAGCAGGGAAAGCCATTGCTATTATTTTTTAAAGAATTTGGTTTTAACCGGCCGTGGGAAGCGAACATTCTGCCACTGTGCTAACCGGATGAAACCTTATAGATATTAACACGTCTGATTAAATAATGTAAAATGATTAAGTTTTCATTGAACACTATTATTTCCTCTTTTCAGTCAAATATTCAGAACTCATACGCGTTTGTCTTTTTTCCAAAATCAGTATAAATGATATATGACCGCTATTAAATGCCTAATGAAAACGAAAATTATAAAAACGCTTAAAACAATATAAAAGAAATTAAATAAGCATATAGAATTCATTCGAACACCAAAACTATTTAATTAATTAAAGCTTCAATAGATTGTATATGCTATTTATTTAGATCTTGCATTCAGCATTTATCAAATCAGTTTCAGTTTCGTATGAACTTTGGATTTGATAAACTATTCTTGTGGTTCGATAATGATATGCAATGAAAAGGTCCAGTTCGTAATCGATTTTTTTTTTAAAAAAGTACTCGAAAGCGTTACACTGTTATTGAGCAGTGCCGATCCTCTCATTAGTGGAAGATTTTCGTTTGAATATATCATAAAACAGACAATAGAAAATGCTTAACACTTCACAGACATATCTCTATGCACATGTTATATACATTATCAGCGAGGACGGTGTTCATTTTCTTGGTCAGCTGTAAAGCCAACAAGTTCGACAAAGGATACGCCATTTTCTCAAACACAAGGTTTGGTTGAAGCGATCATATCTAGGTCACCTTGATTTAGGTCAATATGTAGCATACGAAATATTTTCATCCTACTTCGTCAAATTAGGAGGACTTATATATATTGACAATTTAATCGATATTAAAACATTTTTACCCTAATAAGAGATTAGACATGACAGTTTGTAAAATTAAAACATACATATGATACAGTTACTAGCATTTCCTTTTTCTGAAGCCCAGACAGAAGACTGACATCAGCAAGTTTTACATAAAAAGTCTATGATTTAAAACGGTATGGAAGATTTACCAAATTATGAATTTCTGTTTCAAAAAAGTATATTTTCTATATTCCTTTCGAATTGTGTTGCGCTTTATAGTGTCGAAATAAAACGGACTGGACAACCAACACATACGTGGAGCACAAACAACGTGACAATCTGAATCTACGGTTTGGAAGCAAATGTGATGATCCAAATATCAAGTTCAAGCATCGCCGAAGATGGCAGCAACATTTAGCTAAATAAAATATTGTTTAAACCAAAGTCTCTGATGAACAATGAAGCATGCTTAAGCTATTACAAGCTAACAATATTGCTATCTGTATCAAATATATGTATAAACATGACTGAAGCGAATTAAGCAAGCAAAACGATAACAATGTTTATCGAAAACAATATTGTTTTTCTGGATAGAAAAGGCAGGTCGTATGAACTTTTGTCGTGTAAGCACGCACATCCTAAAGATAAACCCCTTGATTTACGGATATGTCGCCTTCACGATTATAAAAGGAAGTCTCAGGGAGAAAAGATATACTTTCTAGTTTCCTGTTGGTACTTGATAAAAGTGTACTTTTTGAAGTTTGAATTATTGTTTGCTGTTCTATTTCGTTTTCAGAAACATATTTACTTCTGATCATCGTTAGAATATGAATCATGATAGTTACTTTAGGACTTCACTTAATATAGAAATTGTACGCCCTTTTAAGATATTGAAAGCAGCTATCTATTAGTAAACGAACTACATAGCCGAACATTTTACGATACCAATTTCCATTAAATAAACGAGTCATACTCATCGCATAGAAAGCGACAAACGATTATCTTATAAGCATATGAACCGATCCGTCTGGTGTATTTGATGACTAAAAACACGTTATTGTGGTTGTTTTTAAAACGATATTACAAACCTTTCTTTAGAATTCGACCTGGCTTGCACTTTTATATGCAATTTTTTTCTTCAAAAAGGAAAGAATATTTTTTGTTCCTTAGTGACATCAATAGTCACGCCTCATGGTCTGTTCGAAACCGTTCTTTTGATTGTTGTTGAACAATCGGCATGGCTTCCAATTAGAAATTCCGCTCATCGAATCAAACTATTTGGCGGTACCTCAATCTGCATGATGCAGAGTTTGATATAAAGGGTGATTGATGTTCAAAAATTGATATGGACAGTAAATATGTAGATTGTAACTATAAGTAAATGACTGACTGATGCAACATATACTATTTTAAGGTCAAGGTCGCTTAGTTATCTTTTCTCTTGTATGTGATTCACCATTGCGATGTCCTCTTTTCTAGTCGATCCCGTAACATGGGGTACCTGGACGGTGGGAATTTCCCGTCAATAGACATAAAGAGAGCATCTTATGAGTGATAGTATGTACGATGTCACCAGCTGAACGTACATGTGACCTGTTTTTGAATGACAATACTCAGGTACAGCTCCTTGAGAAAAGATTGTATTGGATGATAATCTCAGAGTGCTTACATATTATTTATCCGAGATATGGTTTAAAGGGCATTACGTCATCGTCGTAAAAGGAGATATCGAATGAAGCTTGTATAAAATACTAGCACTAGACCGTGTTCAAATTAATGGCATGCATTTTTGATATTGCTTTTAATTTACATTGTTTATGAAACATATAAAATAGAAGTAATACCGAAAGAATGATAAATACCATGTCTACTGAAGTACTTGAAAAACCCACGCCTAATTAATGATCAGAAAAAATAGATTAGATATATTACAAACTACAGTCAGTTTCGTCTTCAGGCGTCTTAATACATAATAAATAGCGAATGTTTGGTCTTAATGCCAAAAACTAAACTTCAGCAATGTATTTTATTCATATGTTTTTAAGACGCCTACAAACACAACTAATAGACTCAGCTATCCGCCATCCACTGCCCTAAACGACGCTGTGTAAATTGAATGTGTGTCCGTCTTGCTATCAGGAAGATACGGATTCGAGTCCCGAATAAGTCCTTATTCATTACCTTCATAAGTCACCAAATACTCGTTCTACCAGTAACATTTACTGGTTAAGTATATACTGGATGATATATATGATGAGAGCAATAAAGATAGCATCAACGAGAATCCTTCTGAAGCACTGGAACAAAGTAAAGTTATGTGTAGAATAAGAGATATACTGGGCATGAGGTTAAGAGAAGTCTTATTCATACAATGTTTTGAAGTCAGAAACAGCTCTGCAATAACAATTTTTTTCACAACTAAAAAATCTTCTAAAATTAGAAAATTGTAAATGTGATTGAATTGTGATGATAATATATATAATAGGTTGAGAATATATAAACAAATAGAGACAGATTAGAAAATATATATATATAACAGAGACAAAAAATAGAATTTCATATATATATATATATATATATAACCTTATAAGCTTTAAGTCTCATTATGCCACGCGTTAATTTACCGACTTAGTGCTTCATATACGAGGAAGAAGATTTTCTAAATTAACAGAAAACTACATACATGTACTGCAGTCAGTTTGTGTGATGATTTACCTCGTATTTATCTACCCTGAGATGATAAAGAATCAAATTAAGGCGATTTACAGGTATTTGTTATAAATGAAAATGTTTTAAACAGTGAAACCTTGTGTTTCTCTATCCTCCTAGTTAGTGTAATGCATCTATATTAATGATATAACTACTTAAAATGTGGGAACTTCGGCAGTCATTGGTATATTTGTTTTAAAACTTCTTATGTAGAATTACATTTTTTGACAACGAGTTTGACATTTTGAATAATTTAAGTAATTGAAATTAAATATTTAATTAAAATACAATATGGCATTGCGCTGAGAGTTTCGGTTTTTTTTTCAGTTATGAAACCTAGTTGTTTTGTGATGGTATTATGTTCTAGCATTTCTTAAACAAATGTGGTGTTCCACCAGAACTTAAAAGGATCACCATCTACTGAAATACTTATCTTACGGCTTTCCGCAGAGTGTGGGTCATACAATAGCTTTTTCGGCAACGTGGTAACACGATCAAACTAAGGAAATCAAAATGCACTTCTCTGAAGTCTCACATATTGGCGCAGAGTTTCTTCGAACTCTCATACTATCTAATTATACAGTGGTGATAGACTTCTTACAAGTTGGTACTGGGTGCTTACTTTTATTTAAAGCATACAAATTCAGATATAATGCAAAACATCTACACGAAATGAATGTTAAATTATCTAAAACGGTGAAATAGTTCGACTTAAACTTATAGTTAAAGGTTGTAAACGGGTTCCATATGAGAGACCCATACTCGCAAACAATTATGAACCAATAATAATGTTTATGCTCTGACCATAATTAACAATTAACTATAATTAATGACCATAAATCGCTACATGCACTCTATCAGATACCATGATAAACTTCAGATAAATGTGTAGCCAGTCCTTAACACAATCCGTGGCACGATGTTAACCAGAAAGTATCCAGTTCCCTTATTAAACCACAGACGACACGGCATGCTAAAATCGAACCGTTCAATGTCTTTAACAGAGATTTTGTATAAGCCTTATAAGGTGCTTGACATATTGGAAACTACAGTCGTAATATATTGTATGCAATGGCTTAGTGAATGAATGTTGGAGAGATGAGTTGAGGTTTTTAAATTGATGGCTGAGTAATTAAGAGCGTCTTGTCCCATGATTATATAACTGTTTTCGTGCGCAACTCAGGTTCATGCTCAAGATTTAAATGTTTAAAACATCAAATTATTTTAATAAAAAATATTCAAATGAATATTTAACACTTATTCATTGAGCACATACATGTTTGTGTTCACATGAAAATGTTAAAACTCAAATATCTTATCTAAAAGAAGCAATTTAATGTCCATGCTCAAAGTGAGTTGAGCACGAAAAATGTTTAATAATCACGGGGCCTGTTCTTGTGCGAAGGAGTATAAAGTCAGTGGAAAGAGAATGAAGGAATAACCGTCATTGGGCTTTTGGGTGAGAGATTATGTTCTCAATAAGTATGCCATTAAGTTATGCAGGTCAGAGGGGGAATGAGAAGGCGCTAGATAATAAAAAAACAGCAGGAATTCATGTTTATAGTTTGTAAATCCTGAGTCACCTCAAACTTAAACAATTTACGGATCACATATGTCTGACGTGATCCTTTCGTAAGTAGCCGCCTTACACAATATAGTATTCGGAAGACATAATGATAAAGCAGTAGGTCAATAGTTTGGTTACTACTGTGAACAGGGTTATAACATACGTCCTTACGTGTAGAACTCACATATTATCTAACATGAATCGTTATTTTAAATCAGAATTTATTTTGACTATGCGAGTTCATACATGTGTTGAACAAGCCTTAGCAAGCATTATAACACCTTATTGTCCACGTGTCATATAGTTCGGTGTGTTTTTATCGTGGCTCACTGGTTACACTCGTTTTATTTTCTAAAACATTTGCCTTTCATCGCTGAGGGGCTGTGGGTTCGAAGCAACAAAGTTATCTGTACCAGTACTCAGTATTTCCACGGGTCGGGTATTTCAGCTGTATTTTTATGACGGTAAATATATTGTACTTACAATATACAATAATGGGTAAATGCAAAACATGTTCGATGAATTAAATTAAAACAGCTTGATTTATGATTTATAGAGAGAGCGATTAATCAACTAAAAATAATGAAAGTATTTGCCAAGACATATTTAAATGATTTGTTCAAAAAACGCGAACTGTACATTGAACTCGTATTTACTAACACTATTGACCTGTAGCTTAGACGCAGATAATTTTCATGAGTAATGGACTCATAGTTTAATAGAACCTATAACTAAACAGAAATTGTTTTTGATTTTTGAAATTATCGAGGGATAACACTTCTAATTTCATTTGGGAAATTATTTTCGAGAATGTTGAATAACAAACTTAACGAATGGGCAAAACTGAATCATGTTTGTGTTGAAGCACATGCTGGTTTCAGGCGAAAAATGCAATAGATAATATTCATAACTTATAAAGCACTACATAAACGATGGTTAAAAA
The DNA here is from genome assembly GCA_032358795.1 of Nuttallia obscurata. Classification (NCBI taxonomy): domain Eukaryota; kingdom Metazoa; phylum Mollusca; class Bivalvia; order Cardiida; family Psammobiidae; genus Nuttallia; species Nuttallia obscurata. Next base: position 2,143 of record JAULCC010203534.1, on the reverse strand, counting down.
CTTTTTTATTATTTTAATTGAATTTACGTAAAAGCTTTTGACTACTCTGAAAGGGGAAATATCGTTACAAACTAATTAAATCTGGAGTCAGTAGCAAAATTATGTCAGTAATACGATCCATGTGTTATTCTACGAAGTCTTAAATCGAGTATAAAACATTATAAGTGATGATTTTGCCTGCCGCCTTGGGGTAAGGTAAGGCAGTTGTATGTCTCCCTTCCTATTGAGTATGTATTTAAATTATTTCAAAATGAGTTGTGTACGAAATGCTTAGATAGTAAAGACCAATAGATATGATCAAACTGTTTTCATTAGTGTATGCTGGTGATATTTATTTTCAGAATATACCACTGAACTATAAAATGTTTAAACAAACCATTGAACAATACTGTGATGGATGGAAGTTAAACGTAAATGAACAGAAAACAAAATATATCATATTTAGAAAAGCATGTCAAATTGCAAAACATCTTCACGTTTCGTATAAAAATAATGAAATGAATTAATACCCACTTTAAAGATTTAAGAGATGTTATACATTAGGAAGATCTTTCTCCGAAGATCACTAGCTGGACAAGCAAAAGAGCATGTTTTGCCTTAAACAAATAGAGAATCATACATGATATGCCATTCCATACCAAAATTTATTGAACGAGTTCAAGAATTATTATTATAGACAAGTTTACAAGGTTTGATATTAGATGAAAACGAGTGTAAGATTAGTTTTATCACATGTCACAACAATATAGACTTAAAGACAGTTTAACCTTTAGCCTCTAAGGGCAACCGTGATAGATTTTGCAAACAGCTTGAATCCAGATTAGATGCCGAGTAAATCGCCGTCTAATCCGGGTCAAAGCTGTTTGACACTCTGCCAGTTGTATCTCCAAATATTGGGCGATTCTGATGAATTTTAGAATCCAGGCAGACGACAATTTAAGCAGACGACATTTTATTCAGCAGTCTAAGGGTTAAACTCAATTAATTGCGTTTTCCAAGAAATAAGGAATACATAACACACGGAATTGTGTATTTATGAGTCATAATATAGATCAACAGTACACCCAATATTATGCTGAAGAAGTTGTAAAATTAATGTTGCAATTGAAACAATATATTTATCTTTTTTATGGAAATATGTCAATAACATAACCTTATTATGCCTCTAATTGTAGAATTGAAAGCATAAACTGTAACATAAAAAATATACCGAGTCAAATACTAGATCAATAAATATGTATATGACGTATAGTTCACTGTATACTTGTAGATATGTGTTGGCATAAAAATAAGACGTTTTCGTTAGTTTGAATCTTGGATAACATTTATATTGAATGTTACACAAGAAAATGTCCTGCAAACATAAAACTGTAAACCACTATGTAAAAAGTGTAATTTGAGGTTTGTTGTACCGCATTTACTGATAAATTGTAGATCATTGCATGCTACAATGTAGTTAGATTTGGCCGAGGCATGGTGAGCTGTATTCATGAACAGAGTTAACTACATGTACATACGTAAGGTGACATGTGATATATATTTATATAACTTAAGAAACTGTAAAGTATCGAATAAAACAATTGCAACGTACGAGTAACGGACGAAACGTACTACAAACGTATAACGAATGTTTACGTACCGGAAATACACCGGTCATGTGACAGTCGGATATAAGTACTCTGCATAATTAGAATTCCCGTACAAACAGTCAATCACTTTGAAAGAGATGCCACCGGAATCAGATTGCAATACTTCGACTTTGGGGAAGGGCAAGGCATGGGTGAAGACAGCACATGTACCCTCTACACAAGATGAACAGCAGGAGGAGAAGTGTTTAAAACAGGAAGAACCGTCCATAGAACAGAAAGAACCGCCCTTAAAGAAAAAAGAACTGTCATATGAGACACACGTCGAACCCCCGCTAGCCCCGTTACACGATAAATAGTCCCAGGACATATCGAACAGCACTAGATCTGCGTCAGTATCTTTCAAGTACCGTGCTTCTAGAAAACCGAAGAAGACCTGTCGACTTTTCGCCGAACAGAACGAAGCTCAACTCCTCGAATGGGTGGAAGAGCAACCCTGTCTATGGAATCTGATAAAAACAATGAGTTCAAAGCACAAAAAATAACGGATGCGTACA
>JAULCC010203312.1:0-12884 GCA_032358795.1 Nuttallia obscurata | reverse complement strand
CTTGTTCAGTTTCAAATACTTTCTTTGTTAAGAAGTGATCTGAAGATATTTTTATCAAGGTTACCTGCTGGTGACACTAGTATGACTTGTATGGTTTCACCTTCATATGTTTGTTAATAATGGCTAACTATGGTGTAGGTTCTGTGGTAGATCATGTTTTACAGAGAGTGTCCAGTTTTTTTGGTTGTGCAAAAATGTTGGGAAAAAGATCTCATTCCCAACAAACAAAAAATACACTAATTTCTCCCATTTTAAAGTCCCCCTCCTCAATAACACAGAAGCAACTGATGCTGTTTTTTGGGTTTTTTTCAAATTGTTTTAGTAATTTGCCAGCAATGGCAGCAATGATACAGATGTTTGATCCAGATAGCAAGGTCTTATATTGTCAAACCAAATGGCACAGTTATACATAAAGCCATCTTGCACTGTCAGTTGAAGTCAATCCAAAGAACTAACAAGTCCACTTCTGGCTAAACAAGTATCCCTGGTTTAGTATATTTAAAACCTTATACCTCTTGAAGATGAAAACATTGAGAATTTCTCTTACAGCTGGGTACTGACCAAACCCTGTTGTCAGTTTAGCCCCATCCAAGTAATATAAAAGGCTAATGAAAGAACTGGTAAGAACTGGTCAAACCGTTTGAAATATCATGCTATGTGTCTACAAAGTCATATTTCATTGAGGCAGCACCATAAAGTTGAACCATTTAGCTCACTGCCTACATCAAACTCAATTCTGTATTGACCAAGATATTTATGTGATAAGGGTTCTCATTAACCACTAGATTGTCCTTAATTTAACCCCTTCCGTTTAACCTCGGATTCTGCTAATCTAAAGAATTTCTTAAGATTCACATAGACTCTTACTCTTCATAAAAATGCCTCCTGTATCCCTAGCTTAGAAATCCTAATAAAAAGTCTTAAAGTTACCATAACTCCAATACACAAAAACACTAAATGTCACAAATGATTCTAATTTTGTAAAAAAGATAAATCACACACATACAGAGAACTCTTCTGCAGAACTCTTTGCTTCTTATACATGCCCAGTGTATAGCACTGATACACAGGGGACTGAACCCCGGCTGGTCACTTTATCCTGACACTGATGAACCAGTCGTAATGTTAACCCCAAATCCTGAGTGACAAGGAGGGAAAGCCATTACTACCAATCTTAAAATCTTTGATTTGACCCGGTATGGAACAAACCTACGGCCTCCCGCAGCAGAAGCGAACGCTCTGCCATGCGGTCCTAACTTGGTTGAATTGACCATTAGCAAACAGTGCAGACTAGTGTCTAGACAGTCTACTCATTTCCCTGTAATGTAATAGTTAATATATGGATGCTCCCATAAAATTCTGGCATATACACTCAAAGATTCTTTAATGTAGCCCCCTACAAAGTGTTATCAGATTGCATTTTAAATGCTGTAAAAGGCTCTATAAAATGCCATTAAAATACCATGAAACTTAGGTGTTGGATACATACAGTTTGTATAAGCTTTTTACAAACAGCAGGGTCCAATATATGGAGATAAGAAATAAAGCTGTCAAAGATAACCTTTGTAATGTATCAATTTAGAAAAAAAAAATTGTCACAAAAAAACCTGTAAACTTCATATCCTTTGAAATTCCAATATTTCTATCTTGATTCCAATTTGGCAGCTTTGATCATTTACAATAATTCGATGTTTCTATTTCACAAATGACCTTATCTGGAAGATTAATGGGCCAGTTTAAATAGTGAATCAAAAATGTTAGGTAAAGAATATTAAAGATGAACTAAAACACTGACAACCATAACTGTTATACAATAGACAATTACCAACAATGGATAACTGCTTAAAACAGTTTTATTATCCTGCTTTGTTTGTTTTTTGTTGTTTTTTTTAATTTAACATTGCTTTAACAGTATTTCAGTCATATCGCACGTCCAGCTCATTACAGGTGGAGGAAGACACCGGGGGACCTCTGCACACTTTTTCAGGCACAGAGTGCACCTGGGTAGAACCACCGCAAGCCAGCTGGAAGGCTTCCTCACGTGAAAAATCCGAAGTGCCCAGACCGGGATTCGAACCCATAGCGGCGAGGGGCTGAGAGATTGCAAGTCAACAACTATAACCACTCGGCCACGGAGGCCCCCCCCTGCTTTGTTTAAGTCGAAACATGCTGCACACTGTTATGTCTCATAAAAAAAGTCCTAGAGTACTTAGGGGCCAATTTAGACATGGTGCTGAAGGGGCCAAGATTAGCTGAGGCCCTGTGATTAAAAGTAATTTGAGATCAGACTTAATGCTCAATTTCATACTCAATTCTCACAATTTCAGCATGCTTGCATAAAACTGTGATTATAAAATAAAATGAGCATGATACTCTCAATAGTTAAAATATGTTTCATTTCCCATTTTTTATACAGAAATGGGATCGGGTCACAAGTTCTTACAACATTAGTTATTTAGTAATGGCCCTCCCCCTCTTTTTCTCAATATACTTTATGCATGCAATTGTTGTTAGTTTGAGAATGACATCTAGCATTCTGAAAAATGTTTTCAATGAAAATAAAAAGTCACACATTTTCAGCTTCAATATAATCATTAGATATCTGAGATTTTTCAGAATAATATCATAATTAGAACTGCTATTATTTTCTATAAATATTTTCCATTTAAAGTATTACAAATACTGCAATTTATGTGCTACAACTCTTTCCCATTTATATTATACTAGTTCTTAAACTGTTTTTATTTTCTATTTCAGCTGTCACTTTTGTCTTTACAGCAGGAATCTCTGTCACGGGATCATCCAGTCCTTATTCCCGCATACCATTCTTACCTTTAACATTCTGACCTCCCTCATTGCAATCTTCTTCACCATCTTATCATCTTCACTCTCAAGGAACTTCTTTATGGCCACAAGCTGGCCTGAGTCCTTGTGCTTACATTTGAGAACCATTCCATAGCTGCCTTCCCCGACCAGCCCCAGGTTCTCATACTTCTCCATCGTGCGACACGTGCCTCCGACTGCAAATACCTGCAATGACAAAACCTGAACATTAGTTTTCAGAATTAAAAGAATAGTTTATGAAAAAAAAGAAGAAATATTTCAACCAGATGTTTTACAAGTGATTTTAAATGTTTGTATAGTAAATCAAGCTGCTATCTCACAATATACTGCTACAGTCTACATATATCATCTCTGCAGATGTACTGATCTGGGATTCCCTAACTATTCTTGAGAATATTCTGTAGACTTAAACTTATGTATGTATTTTGAAAACCTTATTTTAAGATGGTGTATTTTATTAACCTTTTTTCTAATCATGGTTCACTATTGTGTTATTGAGTCCAAGTCTAAGTATGATCTTATTCTCAAGTATGGTTTGTGAATACAAGATCTGATCTGTTTTACTTCAGATATATACATTTCCACAGTTGCTTTTAGATATCAATCCATTATTTTAACATTCCATATTCAAAGACATTCCATAACATGTGAGTGGTCTTTCCACAATCCTCAGTCTCATCCATCAATAAAAAAGATATATTTTCGGACAAAATTCACGATAAAATTCCCATACTTTGCAACCAACATCTCATTTGTTTGTACTCTTTTAGTATGTAGGGTCAGATCCATATCAACATCCATTTTCACTGAAATCACTAGAAAGAAACTTTGCAGATTTATTCTAATAAAATAATCACCTGTCGTATGTCCTCTGTCGGCATTAATTTAACAGCTTTCAATCACAAGTTGTCTATAATTCAAACATAAGACAACCAAACTATGTCATCCTTGTACAAATAGAAACCAAATACAGTTAATAGTTCCTATAAATCGATCAGTTCCATATGAGGACCAACCAGGTACTTAAAAAGGTACATGTAACTCAGTACATTACACAGGTACAATAGAAAAGCTTAATTAAAGTTTAAACATGTACTAACAATCCGGGATGATTGTCCAAGTAACCATCGGCTTTACAAGTTCAATACACGACAGATTAAAGTATTTACATATCTGCCAGACCAGCCAATCACACTGCTACAAATCCACGATCACAATACACCTACCAAACAATTGTTACACAGGTGGAATAGAAAGATCAATTAGGAATCTATCAGTTTTGTTATATATATAGCATAGATCAATTACCATGATTAAATATGGGTTATATAAATCAAACCTTATAGCTAACCTTGAATGTTAGGTAAAATTATAAATACACATCCTGCAAAAATATTATCCACAAAAAACTTTAATCTTTCAAGGTGTTTTATAAGTATCAAATAAGCAGACTTGGTAGTTAAAAGTTAATTAAAGTACACTCTCTGTTTATTCAGAGTACTGGAAATATAATTACAGTTTATTCAGGTGATGTGAATGCATTTGTTGAGTCTCATTTGGATGGATTAGTGCAACAAAACTGTACCTTCTATATTACATCTATGATATTATATCTGTGCTGCACCAAGCTCTCCATTATTTTTTTGTGTAAGTAACACATATCTTGGAATTAATGTAGCAGCTTACATATGATTTTTTTGAAACATCAAATCAAATAGTTGGTTTGTAAGATGTTGCCATTATTCAAATCTGGATTGTTATGAGGTTCTTGGGTTCAATAATCCATTCATATCTAAAAGATGTATGTACATATATACACAAGAACACCTAGACTGCTGCTATTTACATCTCTGGTCTAGGTCCATAACCTGTTCTGTACAGTGAATCGAGCAACCCCCACCCCCAACACACAAAAGTCACAATAGACAATTCCCTTGTAAATATATTTTCAATTCATTTAACTTTGTCTTTTAGCATCGAATAACACATGATGGACATGGTAAACTGAAATACTTGCTTCAAGTTTCTGGCCATTCTGGTAAATAAGGAGAATCAAGACGTTTAAAAAGAAGCTGTGATGACATGCCATGAATTAAGGCAATTTTTCATATTCCACAGTTCACAGGTTCAATGATTCCCTTTGTTTATATTTAACTCGTGATAACATGATTATGATCTTAGCAAGCTGTTGTATCTTTAAAGGTCCTGTGCCTCTTTGAAATCTAGACTTATTTGAAAGTGTAACATTCCCTTTAAATATTATAGTATTCCAGTTGTTATAAAATTTCCCTTAAGTAGATTTATTGCATTTGAAATTATCACAATAACAAAAATAGAAACAGTTCAACCACAAGGTATCAATTTTTACATGCACCATTTCGATTTTATTTAGGTCATAACTACTTCGGGTCACAAAATAAAATTAAGGAGGACTGAAAGTTTGACAGATAATTCAATCGAATAACCTTATTTCACCAAATTAAATGCAAGACACACCAATTGGCATAAAATTAGGCCAGTAAATTCATGAATAAGTTTTACATGAATTTTGTTTACTTTAAAAAGGCATGGGATCTTTAATGAGAAAAAGTAGAAGGCAATTTACTCAAAGAAAAATTTAAAATTGAACAACTTAAAGTACCACAATTTTCATTTTACATGTTCAAGAGCTGTTATTACCTGCCTTGTCCAAATTATAAATTGAATATTACTGACAGAGTGAGAGAGTAACATATTACTGACAGTAAAATAGATAACAAAAGACTGGTTTAATTGCTCACCAAAAGAGCCCTGCATGCTTGAGTGATCTAATATAATAAGGGATATGACTCTACAGACATAATGAAATAAATGTTCCCTCATTACAACAAGAAGGAAAAAGATGAAATTGAGATTGACAGGGCTTCCATGAGTGAAATATACAGATTTGAAGCAACAAGTTCTTTTGTTTGTTTGTTTATTTGGAATTTAACGTTGCTTTAACAGTATTTCAGTCATATCGCAATGTCCAGCTCATTACAGGTGGAGGAAGACTATTTCAGCCACAGAGTGCACCTGGGTAGAACCAGCACAGTTCTTATTAGCTTTGAAAGCATTGTTTCTTCAACCAGCCATTATTATTTGGATGAACCAGTGACATGTCTTATGATACTTGTCTAAGGGATGCTAGAGAACAATTAAAAAGAAACTAATCTTCTTTTTTTTAATTAATGGACTACATGAGTGTATAGCCTTAGACTGTAAACAGTTTTGTTTCTTTGTTAATTGAAAATTTAATGTTGTTTCAACCGTATTTCAGTCATATTGTGATGTCCAGCTCATTACAGGTGGAGGAAGACACTTGGGGACCTCTGTACATTAGTTCAGGCACAAAGCGCACTCGGTAGAACCACAGATCTACTGCAATCGTGCTGGAAGGCTTCCTCACTTGAAAAAAATAAAATGCCAAGGCTGCTATTCAAACCCATAGCTGGGTCAATGACCAGAACCACTTGGCCACGTAAGACCCCTTACAAGACTGTAAACAGCACTTAGGAGCAATGTTCTCAAAAGGTCATAAGCCACAGTAGTCTGTTTAACAAGGTATCACAAGTCCTTCTGAAGGCTTAATTATTTATTTGCTTACCTTTCTTTATTGGGGAATTTAAAATTGGTACACTGCTTGTGTGATTTACTGTTGTTTTTATTTCGGCCTTAGTTTTCAGAGTTGTCCAGCTACAGGTGATCTTATCACAGCCCCATGACTGTGAGACTTTAGTCTTGGTTCTTCAAACAGCAGTTAGCAGGCAGTTTTCCCAAAAGGTAATAACCACATTGAGTCTTTCATTATTTATTTGTTTGCCTTTTTTTTTTTTTTTTAGGGGGGGTGGGGGGGGATGGATTTGAAGTTGGTACACTGCTTCAATTATTTACCATTGTATTCATTTTGGCCTTAAGTGTTGTCCAGCTGTTGGTGACTGTGTGAGTTTCGTCAAGATACTACTGCATTTACCACAGGGTAAATAGCATGTGGATCTACATCTAATCAGTTTAGTTAACTCTTTCCTCCACATGCCATTTTTCAACCATAACATCATATGCTATATTTAGACTAAAAAGAAAAATACTTTGGACATGAAAAGGAAAAAAACCAATCTGAATGTTATGAAAAAGTTCTTTTAGCAAACAGAATAGACCCTAGATCCTTTAGCAAACAGAGTAGATCTTGATCAGGCAGCTCCTATTGAAGCTGCCTGATCTGGATCTACTCTGTTTAAAAAGGTGTAAATTAAAGGTGCTTATTTGGAGTAAAGGGTTAATGCCTTTAAACCTATGGTTGCTCATTCAAAATTGGGACTTAAGTTTAGCACAAACAATTCACTCTTCCAAAATAAAATTACAAACATTTAGTAAATCTTAGCATACAGCAGAAACTTGATCATAAGGTAAGTGGTATTGCCTAAACATCTTCAGCGAGTAGAACAAACAACTGAATTAAGTAAAGATATAAAAAGCTATAAAATTCTCAAACTACACTTGGACAGATTAGACAGTAGCGTTGAAACTATACATCAATGTGGGTGAGATACCATTGATCTTAACCCGACAGTGGTGTTTCTGATATGTTGATCAATTAAACACTTGTAGGCAATACCAAGTACTTGAAATGGGTAAAGTAAATATTTGACAAGTCTTGAGTTTTGTCTACTGAAAGATCAATGTTTGAATTATATGCAAATAACAACCAACAGGAATGAATAGACACTGGCAGATTAAAAGCATTGAGATGTGTAGGGTTACTTTTTTTAATGTTAAACTACCTTACAAATAATGTTCTTGCTTGTATGTGATGAAAAGAAATCCACTAAACCCCCCGCAATCAGAGCACATTGATTGTTGATTCATTGAATTTTCAATTATCATGCTATATTTTCTTTTTTAGTCATGTTAAAGAAATATGTTCATACTTCTCAGACACAATGCGAATTAAAATTTCTACAGCATTTATGATAAGCTGAATAAATGTTTGAGTAATCACATAATATTGTATGATTATACATTGAAAGGAATTAACTCAAGATTGATTTATCATCATGTATTTGAGACTGACAAATGCACTATGCATTCAATGTTTCAATAAGATCTAGGAATGACTTGACTAGAATCTAGTAATTATTTGAAAAACTAATTAAATACAAAAGTGGCTTAATTATAAATACCTGTTATTCAGTTATTTTAAAATGCTAAGTATAATTTTGATATCTCATTATGAAAATACACTAACAACATAAATATCAGTTGGCTTATGTTGTTGAATGAGTGAGTGATTGAGTAAGTGAAATGGTGTCTTGCTGCATATATACACAGAAAGACTATTGTCAATGGAAATCATTAACAAAAATATATAGTTATATGAAAGGTTTACCAAATTATACATGACTCAATTTTAGTAGAAATTTTTGCTTAATGAACTGCTACCTGATAATTCTCTAGATATATAAACTGCAATGTTGATAACATGTAGATGAGATCTGAAACTAAAACTACTTTTTTATCATCACCACTTAGCTTAACCTTTATCCTGCTAAGAGTGAATGACATAGAATTTTCAAACAGCTTGGATCCAGATTAAATGCCGAGTAACTCAGTGTCTAATCAGGATCCAAGCTGTTTGACACTCTGCCAATAATTTCTCCAAATATTTGGTGATTCTGATGAATTGTAAAATCTAGGCAGACGACAGTTTAAGCAGACAACATTTTATCAGCAGGCTAAAGGTTAATTATGCTTGAATGCAGATGATGACTGCTTTCAGATCCTACAGATAAATGTCAGGTCCCAAATAAGTTTTGTGAACATATGACCTTTCTACACACAGCAACTCTTCATCCAGGTTATCTCAATGTTTTCGGGAAAGCCATATAACAAAACCCATGAACACATTATGTGTCATATGATATTATAAAAAGAGCTTTTTAGAGTTGATATTGTAAATCCCTGCAAAATTTATTACCGTACTTTGAAAGAAAATCTTCGAGTTTGAATTGGATCATTAAAAGATCTACAATGAGCATTGTTCCATTTATATTACAGTCTACAGGTTTAAATAGTAACCAGTTACCAGAGTCATTCTAACTTCATCTAGATAGAAATATTTTCAGTATGTTAGTAAGTTTATGCAATAAAGAAAAATTTAACTATTCCCAAGATAAAAACAGAGCATTTTACAGACTCTGATCAATACGGACAACCCAATCAAACACCAAGTTAGATCCAGGAGTTCATATACAATCTTGGTGCATCTTCTTCTAAAGATGACTATTTCTAAGGAATCGGCTCTTCCAAACTCCTTAATCTTATGACCTCAAAACAACAACCATTCAAACCACACATGACAACATCTGATAAAAAATTAGTGGGTTAATTCATTTAATGTCTGTTTAAGATATACCAAATAAAACACTATTCTAGTTGTTGATATTCAGAATCTACTAAGGTTAATGGAAACTTCTGAAAGATAAACACCCAAAATTACTGTTCTGAATTATTAACACTTAAAAATGATTGCAATGACCAAAAATGTCCTAAGTTAACTGAATATGTCTTATCTTTAAATATCTTATTCTAAAAATAAAACAACAATACAAGTTTTTCTTTCAGGTAAATCATAGAAGAGGTCTATGGTCATATGGCTATTCTTAATGATGATTTAGAGTACTATTTCCAACAAAATGTAACAACTAACACAGGAATCTTTTGAAACAGGAATATAGTCAGATGAACTGTCAGAACCCCATGCTTAGATAAAATGACAATGATGAAAGGGTTGTAATGTATACATTGCACTGAACTTACTTCTGAACCAAATGGAGATAATCACTGCTGTAATAATGTCTCAAAAATTGAAGTCAACTAATCTGACCATATAACAAAAAAAAAAACATTATTCAAGATTTTGTTGTAATATCTGTATATATAGCTTTCTTTTCTGATCAAGTTTCGATTTTGAAAAATTTCTTATAGTTATATTGCATGAAGACAAATCTCAGAATTATATCAATAGAAACAATAAGTTTAATATCTGCTGAGTGACTCCACATTCCACATTTATAACAAATAGAAAAAGTTATAGTAGAATTCCTCATTGGATTCAGTTTTGTTGTTATAATAGCATTTATTTGAAAATGACCCCTTGAACAAAAGTCTAATTTAAGTCATATACGGGTATGTCAATGTTTAAAATGTAACTGAATTTAAATCTGTTCATTCAAAGAATATTAATAAAGGCTACAACAATATCTTGGGTGTACATCTTGAAGATTTATTTATAACTGAACTATGCTTTAATTAGGCATATATACATACTCTAGCTTTTAACTGCTGCATAATGGTAGTTGTGAACAGCTGCTGAAAATATAAATTTCTCTGACAATTTAATATATTTGACCTTCTTCTGTTTGTTAATCCATTATCTATCATAACATGATCTAAAACATTCTGCACTGCAGAAATTTTTTTTTTTCAAGATATCAGAAAGACTGAAACAAGAATGTTAAACATCCTGAACTTGAAGTAAGTATCTTGGTGCATATGTAAACATGCTAGGTCATTAAAATAGACTAAATATCATTGACTTGTTATGGTAGGACAAATGATAAAGGATGATAAACAGGCATACATGTACCAATTCTATGATACATGTTGCTCTATATTCTAATTTTGCTTCCTGCAAGGCTTGCAAGCATGATAATTTGATATAACACAAAATCAGGTTGAAATATTGTTCATTGTTGTAGGTATACATATAATTATTTAAATGACTTAATGGATCTGCAACAGCAAATGTCACCTGTGATGTCAGCATAATAAAGTTGTCTAAAGGTATAATGTGATGTTCAATTTAGGGCCAAATTATATAACTAGGACAAAAAAGCATGATATTCAATGAAAATACAGTACAAACATAGGTTCATGATACATGTAGATGTTCACTTCAAAATAATTATGAAATAGCAAAAATGCAATAATATAAAAGTTTTTTTAACGAAGTGAAAGAGTGAAAGTGTTTTTATTATATATTTTGTCCATTTCACTTGCAATAATATTACAGGGGGATTAACAACTATTTTATAAACTTACTTCTGATACTTAGGCCTATCCGGTCATTTCTACAATCCTCAATATATCTGGAATTGAATTCACGATTCCATCATGCAGTCTTAAACTGCAAGTTTACTCCAAAAAAGCACTGTACTTCATTTAAAGTGTCAACTTAAAACAGCACTCGCTCACTATCTGAATGGTTCTTTTATAATCAGTCCACGGGCTTATCTACTTTTAGCGCATCAGAAAGCAGTTTCGAAGGTCAGCATCCCGTATTCAATCCGTTTTGTAAACTCAATAGATAATTTATCGAAAGAATATCTATTTCTAAAATCTAAACTGTAATAGAAAAAAATATATTTATCAATTCTATGTTTAATGACACTGTGTCGGTACTATTTCTTTAGGAGATTTGATAGGATTACAAAGACTTATTTGCAATCCATTCAACCTATTCAATAGATCTCGTATCTACTGACAACAAAGTTTGGCAGCCATTTTGATAAAGACTGTTATGAGTTTAAATAAATTGACTTTAGTTTTTATCAGTGAATAATCAAATTTTACTTATAGTTGACAAATGGACTTCTCTTATAATCAATTTTAAAGAAATCTGAGTGATTAAAGTACTAAAATTCCGAAAAGATACACAAAATCAATGATAAAGTTGCTTATACACGCGGGTTATAATAGAATGGTTAAGAAATATAACAGCCAAAGGGGAGCGGGCGGAGAGTAAGTAAATCTACGGAAGCCTAAGGGAGTCATCGCGAACTAAATCCGTTAAATTATATATTCCCTGGAATCTGAGCTATTTTCACATAAAGTGGCATGAGTGCAATGTATCACAAGGAAAACATTACTTTAAATAAAAAAAAATCAATTAGTGATGAATTAACTCCTTAACATTTTCACCAAGCACCTGCAATTATAGAATGGACACATTTATAATAGAATACTAGTTCTGTACACGCTAAAACAAACAAATTGAGATTCAGCTATAAAATCAAAACTAGGTGCATAATATGTTTGCAACTCGTACTATTGATGATTAAATGCTATGGTCAAAATAATTACAAATCACAGCAATTTAAAAAGGTTAAATTTGAATCTACATGTATCCTGGTTTGTACATAGAGTATCTTAATTAAGTTATTTGACAAATCGGTGGGAAATCATGAAAACTGCTCATTTTGCAAACAAATTTAAGCTAATAGAATATCCGAGGTTTTCCGATTGATACATCATCGATATCTGCTACAACACTGCTTATAAATATAATTCATATATTTCAATAAGCCAAAAAACTGTTTTTACACTTGAAATTGAAACAACACAATTTAGTCTGTATAAAAACACTCAAGAAATTTAAAAAAAAACTGAAGCAGATTCGAGCCAGTTTTGAAAGAAATATTCATTTAATACCACAGAAAACAAAAGGCATTTATACGTAGAAACCATGCAGAGACATATAATTATACACGTATATATGTCTCTGTGGTAACAAACGGTCTAATGGACAGTTTGAGATTTATTTCAATAAAAATAAAACTGCAGCAATCACATCAAATAACTTTCCGTGATAAATGAATGAAAAACTATGCTATGCTAGCTCCATCAGCTTTCCATTGCTTGTACCTGACAAAATAGAATCAGAGATGTAGAATACAGAGATAAGCAACTTACGCACAATTAGTACACAGAGTCTCTTATCAGTCAAAATATCAGGCATGCACCCAGTGTTTTTCTAAAATCGGCATTTCTGTAGCAAAAAAAAAACAACAAAACTCCTAAGATATCAGTTCAATATATACAATATTGACCTTTCCTGAAAGTTCAAAATTTAAACTATTGCTTAAAGTTTTTTTCATAAGGATGTTTTAATGCATTTGCTAAATACTGAATGTAGAAAATACCTAGTTACACTGTTTTCTCTGATTTTACTGGTTTATCCGAAA
>JAULCC010203200.1:9295-20905 GCA_032358795.1 Nuttallia obscurata | reverse complement strand
ATTCAAACATTGATACAATACACACAGATATACAAAGGTTATTTAAATGTTGACAAGGTACACACTGATATACACAGGTTATTCAAACATTGAAAAGTACACACTGATATACAGATGTTATTCAAACGTTGGCAAAGTACAAACTGATGTGCACAGGTTATTTAAACGTTAAAAAGTGCACACTGATATACACAGGTTTTTCAAACATTGATCAAATACACACTGATATACAAAGGTTATTTAAACGTTGACAAAGTACACTGATATAACAGGTTATTTAAACGTTGAGAAAGTGCACATGAATAAACACGTTACTTTTCTCTGCTATCCACGTGCACTAATTGTCGGATTTAGTTGTCCCTACATGCAGGATATTTTACAACAAACGACAAAGACGACAGTTCGTCTTCCAGTTCAAATTAGAGCGTTTTCCCACTTAACCCCTACTTCGCACGGAGGAAAGTGATACTAAGCGTTTGTATAACAAACAAACAAATACAGATATGTCATCGTGATTTAAAACTTTTATTAATTTCTCCCAAACACACAACTTTTTAATATAAAAACGTCCATAGACTCGATTTGACAGTCCCTTTACAGCCTTTTATAATCCCTTTATCCCATGGACGCGCAAGAGTGTTGCCGACTAAATTTACAAACAAAATATGAGATGCCTGTCCATTTCTAATTGAAATATTTATTTGACATGATTTAAAGGATTAGGCGAAAGGATTATACCATGGCGTATCATATGTTCCCCCATGTTTATATCACTGAATAGAATGAGAGGTATTGTATTTCAATTCGTATGACAACATGAAGATTATAATCGTCATTAATAAATCCTTCCACCGTATGTCTTACGCTATGATTTACAATCCACACAAACATGGGAAACTGAACATTTGTATTCAGCCGTGGTTATTTATGATACTGGAATTCAGATGGCATCCGCCAGTTTTGTAGAAAACCCTATGGTTAGTAAAAAAAGGATATAAATTGGTCAGAAAGTTATTCACCATCCCACATTTTCCGAGTGTCATTAAGTCAGTGGTTAAAATTTTAAAATATATAAATCGTGACGGGTTCAATATACATACGGTTGGTATAGTCTGGTGTGGAGTTCACAAATAAATCTTAAGATTTTAATTATTTTCAAAACCAAAGATGTTGAATAAATACTACCAGCGTTAGCCATTGAACACACTCATTCACAATGTTATGTACACACCAGCCGCAAGTCAATAAAAATAATTCTCCAAGGAACTATCACAGATTTTCATAAATATCTTTCAGTGAATAAATATCCTATAGAATAATTTCGCTATGGCGGTTTTATTTGCTATGTAAGTCCAGAAAGGCCAAGAGCATTTAGGACACAATATATGTATTTCTCAATTCATTTGATTGTCTTCGGCTTTATAGGTAAGCACTTTCGCCTTGTTTACAAGCACCAAAGTGACTGCTGTCAATGTATGTCTATACACAAATGCATGTTTTGCATGACACTTACCATATGTTACAACTCATTTCGCGTTTTAATGGTCATAAAAAGGCAATTAAATTCTTGTTGTTTCGTTGTTGGGTTTTGTTTTTCTTTCTGCATCGTTCGATGGACTCGCTGTGCGCGTGGTGTAAAGATGTGTATTATGCATTAGGATTGTTTGGCGAAATAATGAGTAAACAGTTTGTTACTGCTATCCACGGGTATAAAGAGCCTATGTCACATGGAGTGGCTCGAACTGTTAAATGAGTATTCATATAGATAGTACAGGCACCTTATATTCGAGATTTATGTTTAAGTCAGATTTAGGTACAAGTCGGCGTCATTTAGACAAATGCAAAGTACAGGTAATAACTCGAGGAGACAGACAGACAGACAGACAGACAAACAGACAGACAGGCAAACAAACATACAAAAAACCGACAGAGGGGGCATATATATATGTGTGTGTTGCTTGTCTTAAAAATGTTATCTAAGATTTTAAACTTTCTGAATACAGAAATGACAGGCTCTTAAAATGTCGTCCAATTGACTGACACCATTCTGTATGTAATGTTTCATTTAGAGCACATTAAAAACTCGTTCACTAAAGATTTGGCAACGTTTCGCATTTCTCCACAATCTAAGTGGTCGTCACTGTGATTTCGGCTCAACATGACTTTTTTTCTAGGGTACGCCTTTCCCCTGACGTACTCACAGATATCAAGGCAAACGATATAGACAGAATTTAATTGGAAAGCATTTTTCTTCTAGAGGAGACTACAGTTCGTGGAACGGTACAATACCTAAGCATCGTCTTAGATAGTTTTCTGGAAGTGTGTTTTTTTCTCTCTCTTGTACATATATTTCTGCCCGGCGCCACTTCGCCTGGGTTTAGTGTTTGTATAGAGTCGACATGTTCCCGTTTCTATCATCACGCGTTTTCAGTAACGTGCGATAATGTTTGCGAATAAGAGATAAATACATATTTTGTAATATATTTGAAGCAGAACGCCTCTAGAATGTCATTAGATAATGATTACGGCATAGTCAGATGTTGAGTGATTTGTAAGAGAAGACGTATAAACTATTCGAAAAACATGTGCGCCACGTTACAAGGATACATTTTGCTGTGGCTAAATCTGGCCACGGAGCCTGCTCAACGGTGAGGGATAATCTCTTAACAATTATTGCTAAAACTTAAACCGAGTAAGTTCTCACCTGAAGATTTGGGATATGTTTTGCTCGGTTATAACAGCGCTGAGTTATTCTGTAAATGATCCGTAACCACGCAATAAAGTATTTAAGACTTTTAAAGCTTCAGAAACATATGTATATTATTCGTGCGTGCGTGTGTGTGTGCCTTATGCATACTACGAGAGAGGTTTACTTATGATAAGGCGAACTGTGTGATATTTTCTCTGTGGTTTGTAACCATTTCTGATTTAGCATTTCCACAAGTAACCAAAAACTTTCCCTTTTAGAGCAGTTGTAACACAATTGAAAATGCCGTATCAGTAGCAACTTCATTTATTATGGAAAGCTCAGTTTTGAACTTATGACCTCTGAGTTTGTGTAAAAAATGCACTACACCTACATCAAAAGACTCGGAAAAAAAGATAGGAGCTTTTAACATTGCATGTCACATTAATCTACACGACCTGACCTCTTAGATTCCTTTGCCTGCATATATCGGTGAATGTTCAGTTGCGTACAAACATGCACACATAAAGGGTAGCTAGGAGGGGTGTCCCAAAATATCATAGACAACTGTTTTTTCAAAACAACTGTTGATCCTACTATAACGAAAATTTCAGTATGTAATAGATTATCATTTTCCCCAGAGCATGCGGAACCTAAGCTTATTGCTTTAAACAACTATGGAAATATGCATGTGTGAAACATATCACATCTTAACCGGCGCACACCAACTTCAAAAGCGTCACACTTTTTTTCAAATTATCCAACATGAATCGTAAATTGTAAGCAAAAATATTCCTGTAATTTCAGTTACGCAATAAAACTGTGTAGGCTCTATTGTACATTTTCAAAATCACAAACCCTGGTAGTGTCGGTACTAAACTAAACCCATTTAGACGTGGTTGTGTCAGACAAAGGCAACTAACGTTTTTCTATACCAAATACATGTTGTATTGATATTATGTTCAGATTCCCCTATTATAACGGTAATATAAATACACCGTTAAAGCTACTAGTCTCCAGATTTGGTTAAAACATCCTGAATTTCTAAAACATCTGCCAAAGTTTGTTAATATGAAAAACAAACATGAAAGCAAGAGGTTGCAGGATGAAGCTCTTTACAGTTCTTGTGAATTTCACATAAAGCCATTAAAACTACGCTAAAAACATCTAGACCGTGACTTACGATAACATTTAGTGGTAAAAATACTAATCTTTAGTGTCTTGTTGTAATTATTACCAGAAGTATCACTTACAATCATAGTGCAACCAGGTTTCCTGAATATATCTCAACATTAGCAACAATTTTCAGGCATCCTAGGCCATACATGGAGTGCAGTAGCTTTAAGACCGCTAAATAAATCCGCATCATTCTGGTTTAATAAATTGCGGTTTTCGTCAGTGACACTATTTACACCTCTTTCAAGAGAAAAACATGTTGTTTTATTTTTTACGACGTTTTATGACGTTATTTCCCTAATATATGATGTAAGTTTTTAAATGCCCGAGTTCCGTTGCTACGAATGACGTTTCAGTTTGCAATGAAAGTTCTACAATCACATTGTGGCATCTGAACTTAACACAATATTGCATCAATTTTACTGATATGTACGAAAGCCTGATTAGAATTATGAAATATGACATTTTGTTTGGAGTTCCCCATACAAACTGCACATTGATGTGCACTTCTGTGCACTTAATATTTGTTTGGAATAGAGACAAGATTACGCCGCCACATTCTATCCTGTGTGCTTCAGAAATCGGATTACCTTTGCCGCAATTAAATCTTTCTTGATGCCTTTCCAAAATCTTGAACTTAATAGCCCCGTCTGAGAATGAGAAGCAACAGTGTTGAGAGCCAGCGAACAATTTATACGTTTTCTGGCTAAAACGTCAAACATAACTTTACAAATCACTACAACGCCAAAGTGCATATTATACCTACTAAGACTTACGTTCAATAGTTTTTGCAATTACTGAATGCATATATTTGCTTGGCGCTGGAAATGTCACAATGAATCACCAGCCCCAAACACCTTGTACGACCCCTTATGTGATACGAAAGGAAGTATAGACAGTCTTTCAGCGCCACTAAACTATTCTAACTTATTCGGCACATTAATTCTTTCATTAGCGAATACGTATATGTCCAATGATGAATACCCTTCGTAATTGTTCAGGACAGTTTGATGGGTTTAATATTAACCAGCTGCATTACCTCATAATATCGTTTTACCACGTTACAGTAAACCGTTATTTGTGCCAGTTCTAATTAGCATTTCAACCTAATGAAGATAAATTGATAATTTCTGGCAACTATGCTTCAAACAAGGGTTTTGCAAATTAATAATCCCTTCGAATCGAAGCGACGTTTTTATTACGATCCTGGATGGTTGTTTTGATCTGAGCAATTTTTTTTCTCTCTCCATTCGGTGAATTTGTTTATAATTATGGGTTAAAATTATGTGAGTTGAAAATGATAGTGCTATGAACAGCCAATGTTTGACAGGCAAGTTTTAAGTTTTGTAATAAACGACTCTTGTTTGTTTCTCTCAGCAGAGTATAAATCAGCGGGGTTAAATGCCACTAGAATATTTCCTCTGTTTTATTAACTTGCCACGTTTTGTGATTAACGAACTTGATGATGTACGAGTATGTATTCTCCAGTAGCTAATCTGACAATTGTGTCATTGCATAGATAAAAAAATGAACCGATCTTTATGAAATGCGGTGATGGTGTTTATCATCATTTGAAACGTCCTCAGCTTATGTCGTTAAATACATAACATTTATTTGGTTTCTATATTTGTATTTATGTCTTAGACACTTTCAGTAGTACGAGTTTTGAACTTATCTATTGGTTTTACCATACAAAAGAAAAAACCAAAGTTGAGTTGAGTTGATTTCTATTTGTATCTCATATTCTTTTCTACATGAAATAAAAGCTTAATATTTCCATTCAAGAATGCTGCTGGAAAAAATATACGATTAATCAGAAGTACTAATTCAAAGGAGAAGGGAAAATATACATCAGCACATTCTAATTTTAGAAACAAAGAAACCTTAATTTTGTTTATGTAAGCAAAGAGTTTTGTGATACTTTCATAAGCAATCATGTTCATGCATGTCTTTTAGGTTTAAATGCCTAACAAAAGCTAAATGTACATCGTCAAATTAAAAGGTAAACCGGAAAATGTTGTGATACATTTTTAAATTTTCAAACAAAGTATCGTCGTTATCTTGTTTACATAGACAGATAATTTGTGTTCTTCGTGCATCTAGAATGCGGTATCTTGAGATTACGTTAAACCGATGTTTTTTATCGAAACCGTTCGTTTTTTATCTCTGATTCGTGAAACTGTAAATACAAACCGGTAGTGTGTTTATCCTTAGATTTTGCAGATATGGCGTAATCTTTGTGCGAATTGTAACTGTTGTGATGAAATACTCATAAGAAAGGATGAAGGCTTTCTCGTGCAAGATACTGAAATCCTGAATACTGAAGAATATTCGTAGATCTATTCTACAGCACTTTGATGACAGGCGGTGCAATACGCTTTCTTCGAATGGAAATGTATAAAATTATATTCTTTGTTTTGATTTTTTGTCTGTGTGTATTTACATATTTAACAGTTGGTACCTGAGTATACTTGATAAATAATTTATGAAAACTAACTACTTCAATGAGTTCAACCTAGGAAAACAAATGTATATATATATATATATATATATATTATGTATCTATTTGGTTAGTTTGAAAATATTGTTCTTTTTAAAGCACACGCAAGAAAAACATGTTTCTTTACCCCAAAGAATATTGAGACTTTAACATTGATTTTGAGCATCTGAGAGTTATTTGATTAATGTAATTAGTAGATTATGATAGCAAGATAAATACAAAGTCCTGTTATACTGAAGTTTGAATATATGAAACTCTTTTATTTGAACTCTATGAAAGTGTAAAATGTAATATCTACAATATCTGAATAATCATTATTATTTATGGCATAAGGTCTACAGAATACTGGCATACATTTATATTGTTTCGTTTATTAAACGGTCAGCTCTATCTAATTGTGCAAATGTGTTACTGTCAAACGAACATTTTCCACATATCTGAGAAAAATGAGACACTGCGATGTAATTACACCATTGAGTACAACTTAAAAGCCAATACTAAAGTAAAGATTTATGTTAATTTGATTGACTTAAGCTCTTTGGTTAACGACTGTTAACATTTTTGCCGTAAAAACTGGCGACTTGACAAATTTAAACTCCTGTTTTCCCCAGTATTTAGTTCTCTCCCGATACAGGTTCTCATCTTTAAACATGAACATAAAACATAGAACAATACCAACAACAATAACACCAAAGGAAACGATGAGAAAACCTGTCTCTATATTGTAAATATTCTGTTTGAAATACAAGAACTCGGGAGTAGTTCACAGTGACATACAATGATTGATCATAAATGTTGGTACTCAATCGATAGGGACTCGTGCTTAAAATGTGTAGGAGTACGCGTACCTTATCTGAAAATGTGCTATATAAAATCAATCAAGTGCTATGACGGAGAACATTTATCTCTGTATTGAAATTTGCAAGTCTAGACATGAAACACTACAGAAAGTATCTATTATAATTGACCTATATCTGTTTGATGGCTATTTGATGGAGGAACATAGAATATCTAGATCATAATGGACATTTTTTAAAAGAGATGATATTTAATGTATGCAAGTATGTGATTCAGCAATACAAATGTGTTCGTAAATGGTGATAATATTGAATGTAAGATTGGCAAAATATATATCATTTTGAATAAATGTATTTTTATTTATTATTTTATGTAACATTTTTTACTTTAGACAAACACATATTAAACTCCAAACTATCGTAAAATTCTTCTTATATATAGTCACCGAGATATTTGACGATGTTTGATTCAGAAAAGGAGATACATTTCCTTTAAGCTATAACGTTTAATTCTGTATTATGTTTTCAAACTGCAATATGCTGGTAGTTTGGCTATATATGCTTGCTATGTGTAATTGTATCTTGGGTATGATATATTGTTTTAACTAACACACAGGTCAAACACGCCACATTCTTGTGTTGAGGAAAAACAAAATTTACACAAAAACCGACATTGGGGCCAAACGTATGTATCTATAAAGATCCTACACAGTACAGGAGATTGTTCATTAATGTATTTTTAATTATATCGGCTCATTCTGACTCGAGTTACACATTTGTCAAACAACTAAGGACGTGTATGAAAATATATATAACTATCGCTGATTTCAGCGAAACATAGAAGAGAAGATAAGATCAGAAAATACACATAAATGTAGGGTATAGTCTCAATCGTTTGATGTACCGCTACGTGACATCATACCCTAGATTGATCTGTTTTCAAGATTTGAAGGGAGGAAAGAAAAAAAAGCACAGAATGTTTGCTCAACTACAAACCTAGTAAAACAGTTTCGTTTATAATGTTTTCATTATGCACGACGACTATGTCAAGTAAAACACGTGCTGGCAGACATGAAAGAGAATTGTGGGTAATTTAAAAGTGCTTAGTCATGTTACAGAGCAAGTGTAATGGGTAAATGCTGAATTTTTTGCATGTTCATACAAATACATGAACTGTGCGTTTTGGTGTGGAATTTAGTTGTAGAAACATTTAGATCTACATGCAACGTGTGTATTATGTCCATATAAAAAAAAACTTTTAGTCAGGAAAAAATTCAAATCATAATATTTAGCAGACATACATTGTCATTCTAGTTGTATTATAATATTTGTTCATGTAAAATCTAAAACAAATGGTGTTTTTTCGATAGTATCAAAAGAGATGTGGTCAAATGGATCTTAATTGCGCAGCTTTATTTCGAATGTTTGAACCTTTGATTATTTTTTACGCCAATCATTATGCAGCTCATATAGTTTATACAGTATACTGCATTTATATAGATACTTTTTGTTGCCTTTAAATCAAGTTTGCTATGTGTATATGTGAATACATTATGTGCATGCATTGCCATTCAACTATGATTCTATGACATATCTGTAATTGGATTGAATGAAATTTGTAGTTGTTTCATAGTTAATGAGTAGCTGCAGTTTAGGGTTTATCCATCATAACTGTATTATAGTATCTACTATGAATTTTAATGATAGATAATATCGAAAATAAAATCACACTCCGGGGATGCAAGTTACAAAAGCTGTTATCTGACAGATCTAGTGTGAAAATAGTATAGTTATTCTTTTCCAGGCAGAAAACTACTAAAATACAGAAATCAGCATATATATATATAAATATTCATTTATATATCAAAGGCATTGTGATATTTAATACTTACTGACATTTTTTTAATTACATGATTACAGATGACTTTAAAAATTATTGGGCTGGGTGCTTTTTTCATTTTACTTTGTATGTAAATGTTTGTATGTATTTCTGTATGAATGGAATGTGTCACTATAATGAACTGTTTTCATCTTTACTTTCTGACTGACTGACTTACTTACTAAGTATTTTACGCTGAAGTTGTAAAAACATTCAAATTAACATGAATAGAACTTAAAAGAACTCATATCATTTCTGTATTCCACGGAATAACCTGCTGATTTAGAACACTCGCTGTATCAGAACACCAACAACGCGATGTTGGCAACAGCAAACAAGGAAACAACAACAAAAAACAGTGAAAAGTAAAAATGACAGGTGGTAAAAAGTACAAAAGAAAAATACACAAAATATCACCGACAACAAGACGGAAGATGAAGAAGAAAACTGAAAAACTATATAACAAAGAAAACATTACATGAAACCTCAATGAAATATATCATAATGGATATCATATGAGCTATGAATGGGATGTAACTATTTCAGTTTATTTATCAATTTTATTTATAGTTTATATGCTGAAAATTAGAAAAACAGCATCAAATAGATTTTTTAACTACATGGATGGAAGTTTAAAAAACACAAAAAAAACCAACAGTAAAAAGAATGTATCTACGGCAGTAACAAAATTAAGTATTGAGTATATCACATCTAACAAACAAGGTGTCTCGCTGAGGAAATTTAAAAAATATAAAATCTAGTTTTCATTTTCATTTATGTATGTTTAGCTACCTCAAGTTTTCGTATATTATGAAATGCGAGATTAAAGATAAATTTTGCAGTTAGAGATATATTTTTCTCAGTTTCCTTTTCAAATTAATTCAACGTTTTTATCCTATGATATACTTTATCCTATACGTGAAATACAAGTTCCTATTCTCAGAAGAGCAATACATATCCAGTTGCTTTATCCTATCGTTTTACCAATAATCGTGTACAAGTACAATTTATAAAACACTTTGAAATTATAACTGTCCCGGGATTAGGCGCGAAAGCCATCTTTCATCACACTGTATACATTTTAAACAACAGACAATTTTATTGTCTATTTGACAACTGTCAAACACTTGGTTGATGAATATAATATGTTCGGTTTTTATGAATTAGTAATGCATGTTAAGCTCATAGGCCATTTATACTTGGTATTTATTTAACTGTATGCTATCAATTCAAGCAGTACACTTTCAAATAAATAAAAACAGATGGTCTGGTTAAATAATTGACAGTTCGTGAATCGAACTGTGATGTCAAAAGTACTATATTCAATATGTAATTGAGTTTGATATGGTTTTACCATAATATCCTTAAAATACGAAATTTCCAAAGTTAAAGTTTAGTGTTAACGTTGAACAGCGTTTGGGTGAATATCATGTCTCTATCCAAAATATAATACAGACATCAAGTTTGGAGTGTATATTATTATATATAAACCCACGGTGCTTGCATTCTATTACTAAATCATTTCAGTAAAAAACAGAGCAGTTTTATCATAAGTAACCCAACAAAAACAAACACATCACAACTATACTAATGGTCTTAAAGGAATACGTCACAAATATAATGCATGTTTATTTATTAACATGTTTTTACACTCAAACAAACATATCTCTTCACTGAAATATACTCAAAACCTATTTCTAATATTAATCTTAATCCGAATGCATAATTCATAGTGTTAGTAATGTTCGATGCTGAGTTATCACACAACTCCGGGCCATAGCTCGCACACAACTCCCCATAGCTCGCACACACACCCCTATAGCTTTTATATTTCACCATTCCATCAACACAGTTTGTGAACTGAGTGTCATTGTATTCGCAAGATTGTATTTGTGGTATATTTGTCTAATTAAACAGACTTTCTAATTAAGCATACATTTAATTGAATTGTTATGTCGTCTAAAAGTAATGTTGGTTGCTCCATATGTGTTTGTAGTGCATTTCCTATATATTGCATTTATTTTATTTCCTTGTACTAATGGATATAGATGAAGCACTCAATTTTTTTTATATACATATTTAGAAAAAAACAATATCTATAACAAATATTCTATTTTAATGCATTTGCTGTATCCACTTAGATGACGTTGCTGTCTGCATTCATGGTTAAATATTATGAGCCAACCACATGTAGACGACAAACAATTCAGTTGTAATGTTTTCTTTAAACGTTTGCAACTGGTAAATGCTGAGTTTAATTTACAAGGTATGAGCCTTGTGTATGTAATGACTGGTCATACTAAATATGTATAATAAAGCATGTACAACATGCAATATGAAAATTAACGCATGGTAAACTAATATAAACGTCTAAAGTCTAAAAGTTTATGTGTATACAGTTTTATAAACGTAGCTGTCAATGTATAAATACCAGGTCAATGGTTCTACCCAGGGAACCCTAGGGTCTTCCGACATATGAAATCAACTATGACGGCTTGACTCAAACCAGGAAAACATAACTAATCTGGTCCTACAACAATTGTCTGGCATGTGTCTTATCTGATACAATAAC
>JAULCC010203089.1:0-12886 GCA_032358795.1 Nuttallia obscurata | reverse complement strand
ATATTGTAAGAAATTAACAAGAGAAATTCATTGGAAAACAATTAGACACCTGTCATTCATAAATGAATACATTTTTGTGAATCGGTTTGTGATAGGTAACACGTGTACTATATAACAGAATATGACATGGGTAAATTGAATAGAATACAAGGCGGGTCATGTGATAATATACTAAAAGTCAGTTAGTTTGCTGTTGTTTGTTTTACAATTTAATTTATATTTTCACATAAATTGGCATCTATAAGTGACAGAAAGCAGTGACATAAATATCATATGTAACTTGTTACATAAATATAAATTGAAACCGGCTGGTAAAACGCGCTTAGTGTACAGTTTTCTTAAAATTTCTCTTTATGTGATTAATATAATCTTATATTCGTGTTTATTCAATATCATTTTTATGAAACTCATTGACTAAAATTATATGACACTCGCCAAGGCTTGTGTGACATGTTTAAGTAAACTCGTTTCATAAATATGATATTGAATAAACACTCATGTATTTATGTAATCTGTGTAATACACTCTATGTAATCGGCCTCTTATCCCCTTTTAATGTATATACATGTCAACAGAAATACTTAATGCTAACAAATATCAAATAAATATGTTTACATGATATGAAAAATTGCAGTACTCAGTTTATACAGATCTAATCTGAGATGATAACGAATTTTTAAGATAATATCTTAGTATGCTTTATATATGTACATCATGGTGATTGTTTTCTTTATTTTTCAAATTTTATAAAAATGTTTTTACTATAGCTGGTTTTTAAATTGTCTGTGCATCAGTGGTGTGTAGAGAGTAAGAATGGCAGCAATGTTTCATATTTAAAGAATGTAAATGGCGTCTCTGATAGCCATGTTTAACTGACTATGTATTGTACAATTTAATGCGTAAAGAAGTCTCTTATAATTCATATTTGAATAGCATTGAAGATATGATTCTGTTGTACAATGGCGAGACTGAAATAAAGATATATACATCTAAATTTTCGTATATACTTAAGAAAATAGCACGATGGCACATAATTTTCTTTATATTTTGGTATTATTTTCTGCCAATGTGTGAAATGAGCTATTCAACTATGAAGTTTGAAGGGATCTAATAAGTTTATGTGCAAAAGTTGCTTGCAATATCAGATATTTCCATGCCTGATGTCATTTCTCTTGTTGGCTGATATTTGCTTATTTTCTGTAATTCCGCTATGTGTGTTCATAAAAAGTGTCTTTGTTTACCTCGCTTATGTTCGTTGATAGTGTAATACTGTTTGATTTGTGCAAAAAAACAAAAGTAAGTAAAATATTTATCCTTGATAATATTTGGAATTTGTGTTTTCTTCACCCGATCACAGGAACGTTTTACTATGATGTCGATAAATGTTTAATTACTACTTCTACAAAAATTTAAGCATTTTCTATTGAATATTCAATTGCGTGCATATCCTTAAAACAGGACAAGCCCGAATGTGGTTTCTTTACATGGAAGAATGTTAAACGATCTTTACCTGCAAAATCGCGGTTCTTACAAGTTACAAGATTTTTTTTTCAATATACAAGAATGTTTATTTCACGCTGAATACGACGTCAGGTTTTCGACGTCAGACTATGGCGTCATCACTGTTTGCGACCCGGCGTCTTAAAGAGTAGCAAAGAGCTACCTTATGAAAAGGGATACAGCGAACCGGATGAGTGAAATTTTAACTTATTATTTCACCGTTAAATTATAAGGTTATAATTCACTGAGAAATCCCTATAATTCATGGAAAAGCTTATAAGAAAAAAATGTCCCTATATTGTTGCACAATTTTTCAAAGGTCCTCATGTTACTGTCTAGAAGTGCAGTGCCTTTATAAACTTGTAGCAATGTGAAGTATAGATACCTTGAAGATATAGATATGAGAAATTGAATATTTAAGTCATAATAAAGCTCAAACGCGTCTTCAAAATTGTGTTATTTAGTGTTTGTGTGCATAATCATAAATAAAAACTGTCGCGGAGCACGTGTAGTTCACTATGCGAAATTCCATCCACTATTTGTGGTCGAGAGATCAGTGAGTTTATCTCTGATTTTAATATGATAGTAGTCTGAGGCATTGTTTACATATTTCGTAGCTCGGTAGGTATTTCGAACAACTTCTATTCGCGGATAAATACCACAAATACCTCCCGTGATGAGATTTAATCAATTTGAATATTCAACTTGAACATTAGAGTGTGTGGTGTCATCCGCATACAACTGTGCATATAATGTGTAAATGAGCAACCTCCGATTATTTGTGAGCGGTTCTGGCTTGTTTCAACAACGTTCAGAATGTCAACAATGATATTAATTTGTTTACTCGATTTTAAGTTTTTGTGTTTCTCGTATTTATAGTAGCGTAGGGGACATTTTTAGAGACTCAATATTGCGATACACAACTCATTTGACTTGCAGCAATATATGCAAATATTGCGATTTTAGGCTTTATTATGGCTTTAAGTAAAATCTGGTAACTCACAAAAAAATCCGTTTTAGTACTAAGCTTAATGTTTCTAATCTAAATTTGGAAGTGTTTCACAATGTAATAGAAATCGTTATAAAAAGTGTCTTCATTTACAAGTACTAATACAAATAAGACATATAGCTTGTACTTCAAGACATGTTAAATATGTAATCACATGCCAAAAAAAGTCAGTTCCAATATATACATCAAACACATTAGAAGTAGCTAACAGAATAAATAATCACCGATTTGATATAATTCATTCTTCTGAAAGTCTTACAAATAATTCACAAATAACGGCATCCAAGGTTTTTCATGTTTACCCTATGAAATTATAAACAACGATTAGGATCGATTATTAAAAGAAATCTTTTAGACGCACAATTTAAATGCATAAATAAAGCTGAAAATCGCAATGATTTAAATCTTTTTGCAAGTCAAACGAGGTGTATATCGCAATATGGGGTCTCTACAAATGTTTCCTACGTTTTTATAAATACGAGAAACATAATACCAAACTTAAAATCGAGTATTTAACAGTATATCAGTGTTAACATTCTGAACGCAGTCGAAACAAACCAGACCTCCTCATATATAATCGGAGGTTGCTCATTTACACGTTATATGCACACATGCGGATGATATCGCATTGAATGCTACAAATTGTTCGTGATATTTAGCCACGAATGGAGGGCGTCCGAAATACCTTCCGAGCTGCGGAATGTAAACAATACCTCAGACTACTGTATAAGACTACTGTAACAATATCATCAGAAATAAACACCAAGATCTATGGATTACAAATAGTGGTTGGGATTTCACATATTTTTTATTAATGATTATGTACACAGGCACTTAATAACGCGACTTAATTACGTTTTTAAGCTATATTAAAGCTTTAAATACAACTTCACCTGACGGTATGAACACAAAAGTTTTATACTGATTGCATTTTACAGATAATTCATCTCAATCTCACATATGTTGTAAACATTATGAATCCATTTGTTGTTGTTTTTATGCCTTTATTGCTAAGAGAGTTAGTATTAGCATTTCTCACCATTTACCGTGTATCTGTAGATCTCGAATGATTTATGTAATATTCTTATAGTGCTTATTGAACTCTCTTAACTATGCATATTTGAATGCTTTGATTATTTCACTGACGTCTATTAAAATGTGTGCCAAAGTATATACAATACTTTGATGCCGTCGTCATTGACATCGTATATCAGGATGACGTCATTTCGTCTCACATGTTTCTATTCATTTTATTTATTCTTTTTGAAAAACATGAGAAACATGTCGGGCTATAAATTTTAAAGAAAAAAGAGTCTTTTAACTTGTTCATCACAAAAGTAAAGTATGCTTTGTTTGTTTATTTCATTAACCTTTAGCCTGCTAAGGGAGAAAGTGATAGAATTTGCAAACAGCATGGATCAAGAGTAACTCTGCGTCTAATCAGGATCCAAGCTGTTTGACACTCGGTCAGTTGTTTCTCCAAATACTGGGCGATTGATGAATATTAAAATCTAGGCAGACGACAGTTTGAGCAGACGACACTTTATCAGCAGGCTAAAGGTTAACATCACTTACTGCCATCTACAACAGTATGCCTCAAATACGGGTATATATTCATCCTTTTAAGTTGGAATTAATCATTCTTTTAAGTGAAATATACCACATTTATTGTACTATTCGTTCACGTATTGCTGTCTAAAATATTTGTTTTTACTTTTTTGTAAACCGAATAATACTTTAAAAGCATTCATAGTTTCGCCACAGAAATGAAACAATGTCTAAAGCAATGTCTATCTCGCTGAAAATGAAAATGCATATTTTCAATGTATTGACCATCATGTTATTGCAAGTTCGATAGTATTTTACTGTTTATATGTATCTCATGGGTCCATGTATATATGAAATGAGATGTACACGTAAACTGTAATCTAAAAACAGCTTTACGAAATCATTTAATATAATTACGAAAATATAATAAACATATAATGTAAATTAGTGAGTTCATTTATAAATGTTGAGTGTGCCATAAATCTATGTTAACCCTTAGCCTCAAGATCTACAGATACTCTGTGTCGAATCCGGATCCAAGCTGTTTGACACTCGGACAATTGTTTCTCCAAATATTGGGCAATCCGATGGATTTTAAACCCAGGCAGACGACAATTTATGCAGACGACATTTTTTTCAGCCGGCTAAGTGATAGTGTAAGTGGCGACTTATCAAGTTACATAGTAATCAGTGGTCAGGACTTAAGGCCACTAAAAACCTCATATGACCACCAAGTGCCTCTCAGAATCACTAATTACCACAAGGGTTAAACACCACCAAATGTATCACATGTATGAATCTCCGCTATCTGTAAGTGGCGCACTGAATATAGAACTGTATTTAAACTAACTGACTTGTGAGTATGAGTGTACATAGTGACTGAACTTGTCTTAGAAAGAGACAGAGAGGGACAGAGAGGCAGGGGCAGAGAAAGACAGGCAGATATAAAGAAACATGGAGAAAGACAGAAAGAGAGACACGCAGAGAGACAGTGATAGAGAAAGTGGGAAGTCCCTACCCCATGTGTTAAATGAAGAGGTACGGTACTGTAGTCAATAAAAGTTCTGTTCTTTTCTGTGATGACACATGTATGCTAAACTGATGGTCCCAGCAATTGACCAGTTGAATGTATCTTAATGGTT
Organism: Nuttallia obscurata; assembly: GCA_032358795.1. Classification (NCBI taxonomy): domain Eukaryota; kingdom Metazoa; phylum Mollusca; class Bivalvia; order Cardiida; family Psammobiidae; genus Nuttallia; species Nuttallia obscurata. The sequence continues at coordinate 7,687 of JAULCC010203089.1, read as the reverse complement.
TAATCGGGTCTTAGAAATAACTTCACGAAAGAATGGGAGAAATACAATAAACTCTTGGCATCAGAGTCGTATATTATTTTAACTCAATTTAGTTTTTTAATTAGATTGGAGAACTTAAAATGAGACTTTTAACTATATTGATTTTTTTTCGTATACACTATTTACAAAGGGCCAGGATGGTGGTTTCATCCCTACTAAGTGTCACTTATGAAATATAATTAGAAACACTTAGACCAGTTAATGGTCATGTGATACAATAAAATATGGACTCAATGCTGTTTTATTCTGTTGCCATGAAGCGGACCCATTCCAATAATTTTCCGTCTAAAACTATTATGATTCAACGATGTTCCGAGCACATCAAATCAAATATTGCAGACATATACTTAAATTAAAAGTTTGTATTATATAGAATGCTCATACGAGATCTTTATGACAACAAGCAGTAAGTGCCACTAACAATCTATGCCTTCTTTTGAAATACATTTATCATATGGTATCGTATATGTTTTCCTAAAGTGAGGAAGGGGATGGCCCTCTTTGACCCTTGATTTCACCGTTAGACGTGGGGAAATAAACTTGTAAAATCGAGAGAAAAAATATTTCCCAGAATAATATATAGACTAACGAGTAAATAAAGTGTGCAGTTATTAACTATACAGATCTACTCCATATAAAAATAACAATATATAATGAATAAGAATGAGCGTACAATGATAGTTTGACTTTAATTTTAAGCATTGATAATGAAAGGAATGGCGCTTATAAAGATCACCTATATTAGGTAGAAATGCTAAAACAACCTAGATGCAAGTTTGCAGATTCTAGACAGCTTTAGTTAAAACTTTACGGGAATATTTTTTTTGCCATTGTTTTACCATTTAAAATTTGATTAAAAACTTCAACTCATTTTATTCCATTTGGCTAGATATTGTCCAAACCGTCCGTGCTTATTCGATAATGTTTCAAACATCTAAACAATCATGAAATGCAAGGACATCCGAATGGATTATTATATAATTTATTATTCAAACGAAATCCTTTTAATACTTTGGTTAAAACATTTTATTTGTCGAATGAATTCAGTTGTCGCTGAATTCAGATTTCCTTTAGTGGTCATTCCTGTCAAATCAATTAAAATTACAGATCAAATCAAAAGGAACAACAAAAACGGATGATACCGAAACTTCATAATCTCAGTCAAAGTAAAATTATGCAGTTTTAAAAACGCATCGTGTAATCTTCAATCGTATTTATATATCTGATAATTGCATCAACTTAACTTTTACTGACGCTACCCCTAACCGTTTACCAATTATTGATTTGAATATGCAATATAAATAAGTGATCCTCATGCATTTAAAATTTAAGATACTACTCTAGTTGTTGTTAAGTTGGTGTATGCAGAGATGTAGAATTCTATGTCTCTGATGTAGGTTAAAGATTAAGTAGACCTGGTGTATATTAAAGACTTAGCGTATGACTATCGATAACACGTGTTCTTCGTAAGTAATTAATTTCCATTCCATCTCATGCTTAGGTATAAAAGATTTGCTATTGCCGAATGTTAACCACTGACAATTGTTCTCTCAAACTCGTTTGCTATGTTCTCTTTTAGCGTATTCTATGTCTCTGCTTATAGCAATTTTCATTAGTTAAAAGTGATTGTGCCGATTGAAATACGTACCTGCTTTGATAACAGCTTGGACCAGCATTCATCTGATATGGAAGATGTCTTAATTGAAGCGTATTATAATCAGAAGTATAGGATACTTAGGATATTATGTCTCTGGTATAATGTCCAAGACATATAAATACACGTCTCTGGTAATGGCATTAGTTCAAACATATTTTATTTCATATTTCATAATGCATAATGAAAAAGGGTTGGGCTACAAGTTCTACCAACATTAATTACGGCCCTCCCCTACATACTTATACAATATATAATTAAATTCATATTAGTGACATCATGTGACTTTATAGAAATATATATAATATAAAGTCACATGATGTCACTAATATGAATTTAATACATCAAATCAAGAAACTTGGTTATTGGAAAATCAAAGAGTAAAAAAAAATATAAATAAAAAAACAAATAATAATAATAATAAAACACAAAAATACCACCAAAAACAAAAAACAAACAAGAAAATACAATTATGGGTAAAAAAAATAAAAACACAGGAGCAAAGAGGAGCAAAGTTACTACAGATTTCAGATAATCTCAGCTGTTTGTGATGGATGCACTTGCTAAATAGGTAAAAGATGGCCGTTTGTTCTTTACTTCAATTCTTACCCGCTAAGGTACACAAGGGTTAAAAAAAATTAAGCATTAATTTCCATTACGGTAAATTCTTAAAGTTTGTTATAAAAACTATAATTAGATTAATTTATGCACTGATTACGTAAATCTTTATATATCGAGAATATACTTTTGAAATGCATAAAAAATATGTACATTTTATTCTATTGAATAAACTGGACTACCCTTAAGGAACTTTTCTATGTTTAATGGGTGCAACGCGCTTAATTGTATTGAGCATATGTACCCTGTGCTCTTTATATAAAGAACAGATGAAAAAAAAAAAGTTCAGCATCCTCAACTTAATCGTCATTGCTACAGGTGCAATATGGACTATCTGATAGATGGTTGTTACACAATCACTATTTAAGTTAGATCTACTGCATTTGTTCCTAAACCTAGCATGAAGAATTGCTGACTGCCTTTTAAAATGGAAAAGATATTTAGGTACTTGGTTTTCTCTGTTTAAGCTGAAACTGCGTTTAAAAGAATAAAAAGTATTAGCAGACCTGATATTTGCATCAAGGTTATTCCAAATTTCTAAACATGATAGAATACATGATTTCTTCATTATTTCTGTTAGGGCAGGAATCTATATATACTTGGGACTTTGTTGAATCAAAATGAAACAATATTAATTTAAGTACATTATAACTTATATGCAATATTTTTATATTTTAGATCTCCCCTAAAATAGTGTTAATATTTTCTATTCTTCTCCTAACGGCTCCGAATACAAGTATATCTGCCGCGTATTCATGAACTGTCTGCTTTGTGTATTTTTCACGAATGCGTAACTGTTACAGAAATTTCGCAGCGGCATACTCGAATTCATCAGGATAGGACAATATGTTCATATAAAGCATAAATAATGTTAACCTTAATTATCTTAGTTAAAAAATGTCTCTGTTTCATGCATTGTTTTCTTCAAAATATTAATGGTCTTATCTCCACTTAGGATTCGAATCTAGCTCACTTCATTAAGTCACGTGATCAAATTAGCACCTTCCATTGTCTCCCGATGAAAAATGATGGATTAAACATGCCGAGGAGTTGAATATTTTCAACGGTGGACATTTATTTTTTAATTTTCTGTCGTCTATGATTCAAGACGCATCTGTAGATCTGTCTACAGCTCAAAATGCACCATCGATGAAGTTGTAACACTGCGGAATTGACTGCTCGGTCAAAACAAAGATGGCGGGTAGGAATTTGAAGCCTGGTTCGGGTGGGTTCGATTCCCCCGATAAAGTAAATTCTAATACATTAAAGGTGAGTTCTTGCCTTTAGTGCGGTGTTTATGAATAAGTATTGATTTAATTCTTGCCAACTGACCAGTTCAGTGCTGGTAACATGACGAAATATAGTACCGTAAGTTTAAATTTCGGACTGCTAGGCATCATAAAAGTCTGGTTTAGATTGGCTGGAAGATAAAACTTGTAACACATAACCACTGCGTGACAGTCACATATCCCCATTCAGTTGTCTTTTTTTGATTAAAGTAAATGTCAAAGACAAAAAACTATGCATGTTCGCACACCGAAGCAGATGTTTCCAAATTGATGTCTCATCTCAAATTAAACAATAAATCATTATCATTCGAGGTTTGACACATTAAGAACAGATGATAAGCAGAAGCAGGGTTATTATTAGTCCCTGCAGACATTGTACTGTTATCCTTAAGGGTTCTGTTCTGAGCCCTGTCCTGCTCCTTATTTACATAAACCATCTACCTGACAACTTAAAATCCTTTGTTCGATTTAGCAGATGACTGTGTCCTTTACCGAAATATTAACCAAGAAGCAGATGACATTAAAGCTCTTGCTAATTTAGAAATGACATGGCTCATGCAATTTGATACCTCCAAATGTCATACCCTTAGGGTTAGCAGTCACCTGTCAAACTCCCAAATCAAAGATGATTACAGCCTAAACTATTAATCCAAGACTTCTCTGACCCTTAAGCTAGGATAGGGTTTGCCATCGCCATTGGTGTTAAAAATCTTCTGGTGGCGACAGACATTTCCAATATCACAATTTTTTTGCGATTGCAAAATATTTTGGAATACATTTCTGAAAATTCACAAACATTTGCTATAAAACCAGGAAATACACCCGTCTTATTGCCAAGCGGATGTCATTAACAACAGAAACACTTATTAACAGCAATAGACACCCTCCTCCCAGCAGGACATTATGCCCAAAGCTATCTAAAGACACATGTTCTGGCTCAGGGGATTAACAATCAAACATCTTTACTCGTTTTCAACAGAAGCTGTTTTGCAATATGCCACCTCTATGGTAAACATGTGCCGCGTTTTCGGGCATGTGCATCTGCTTTTAGGAAGCCGAGTACCAACCAATGTAATCGGCGATTACATTGGTCCGCATTGACCTAAATTCTCTTGTTCATTAATTTATTCACAGTGATCAGGAAAGAATTTTCGTTAATGGGACAATGGCCCCTTCTGAAGCAAAACCAATGTGACATTTTCAAAACTTATGTGACATTTCAAAATCCAATGATTGGATATTTCTTTATACAGTAAAGCATGTATATAAGATCAATGTTCAAAAAGTTATGGTGTTAATGGATGAAGCATAATTTTGGGTCTAAAGAGCCATCAGAGATTCTTACTTTTGAATATATAATGATCATACTAATGTCTCATGCGATAAAATAATAAAAGAAACAGTTTGCTTCTCCTCTGGCAGTATCAATAGTTTGTATCTTATAACCTTACTATTCAAACAACATCACTGAAACATACCTGGATAGTATCAGAGTTGCAACTGCATCTGTTTCTCACTATACATGTAACTAAGTTACCATTGTAACAATTATATGTAAATAAAAACTGATCAAAAGGTTTGAAGTATACTTCTGATATACTTCTATAAAGTAAATACAAACATGGGTTCTATAATCAAATTTGTTTCTTTTAAATCCGTTACGGCTTTTAGAGTAAAATATGGTGGGTGGGGTAAATTTCATGATTTTGGTAAATTGTTTAAATAAAAAGAAACCACAAAACTAATTAGCGCTAAGACATTTGGAAGCATAAATGTACTTAATTCAATTCAAGCCAACAGTTTATATTGGCGATTCCATCACAATTTTAATGACTGAATCTAGCAGGTGCTCGCGATTCGTTATTTTCGGAAAAGATCAGTAATGATACCGATTTTATCGAGAATATGAATGGGAGTATAATTATAATTACTAAATTGATGTTTATAAACAATCATTTCATTTCAATAACAAGTATTAGTCGTTAATTTTATCGTAGCTTTTCGCTGTCGGCAATTTCAAAATGGCGGCTGTTATATTCTACTTTCGTTTCGTAACCAATTTCCAACTTTAATAATGAATAAATGATGTCAGTGTTTCTTGTATTTATCGTTAATTTTATCACTGATGAAGGGAAACGAGTGCCTATCTATGCAGATAAATTAAATCATTTGTACCCGCTTATTTTTTACTCAAATTGGAAAGTGACATGGGCGCTTCGATGCGGAAAACAATGTGACATTTTTATTTTTAATGTGACTATGGCACATGACTTTCCCGATCACTGATGGCGAAACCAAAAGTCATGTAGGCGACATGTTAGGGGACATTTCCTGGCCAACTCTAGCTCAATGTAGGGACCATGCTAGCTTAGTTTTCTTCTTCAAAATTCATAATGACTTGGTTGATATTGGCAAGTGCCTACATGTTTGTTTTCCAATCCCAGGTCCTCTTGGTCTTCTGCCAACCACCTCTACCAATATAGTAGACCCTTGGCTTATTCTGACTCTTTCAAATTCTCTTTTTTCCAAAAGTTATTCCATTGTGAAACTCAACTTCCTTTTGATACTATTTCCTTAATGTTTCCAGGTCCCAAATCTAAAAAATTATCAGTCTGCTACTTTATCAGTTATCTTTTTAATCTCTTTATTTTTTCCTCTTTTTTCTTTTTTAAATTGCTAACTAGAACTTTATGTACGATAGTGGCAAGTCTAGCTTTCTTCAAGATTAATTTAGTATGACAAGGTGACTTCAAGTATGACTTGCTCAGTGGAACTTGCCGCCCCCTTTTCCTATTATGTTTCAATTAGAGTATGCACAGTACCGATAGATAGATTGATAGACTACATCTCCTAGTCGAAATCTAAATCAGATGTTTTAAATTGTTGTCATGAAGTTGTTTTCCAAAACCAGGCCATTGAACTTTTCCCAAGCTGCCAGAGCAGGCTACAAATAAGTCTTTGATTTCAATTTCAGCGTCATCCTAAAATGGACTTGAGCAGAAATGATCTTCTACAGTTGTTAAGTTACCTAGAAGGGGAACTCCAAGCTAGGGATATAACCATAGCAACACTGAAGGTATTATTTTGTACAGTGTTTCATATCTAACATTTTTATACATATTCTTTTATTAGAGAATAGTTTCATTCAAAGAGACAAGAATGCTGCAAAAGTTAAAGTATTCAGCATAAAGATCATACTACTACTACTATCATGTTATCAATCCTTTAAAATTGTTTGATTTCCAGTTTAATCTATTTCAAAAGTTAGTATCAGCTGCAGTTCTTTGATCCCTTTAGATTCCATAGACATCAGCACTAGAAGTCACTTACAAGTTACAATATAGTGAATTATTTTTTTTTTAATCGCAAACTATCGGATATTCTAACAGATTCTGATTCTCTTTTACAAGTTAAATTAGAACAAGAAATTTCTTCAAAATATTTCTTTCATAACATCTTGTTTTGTAATTTGCTACAGATTGCACATGACAGAAATATTTGGTCATTTTCAGGCAGAAAAGGCTAAGCAGCTACTCTATCAAGCCAAGTATGGAAGATTTGGACTTGGAGATCCATTTTCAGCAATGCAGAGGGACTCGGATAACCTTAAAGACAATACCTTTGATGAATCAGCAATTAAGTCCATGTATGATAACCAACTAGCTCAGCTGGAAAATTTGATAGCAACCCAAAGAAAAGCCCAAATGAAAATGAGAGAACAGATGATATCAGGAGAAAAACGTTACCAGAAGGTATTGTTATTTATATCTTTGCAGTCTTAGCTATTTTTTCCTGACCATTTGGGGCTTTAGGTTCCATGATATTTGTAACATTAGTAACTAGACCTACATTAACATTTATTTAAAAACTACTAAAGTGTCAGGTTTTAATCTAGTCTGTGCCATCGGGTCAGTGAATCTAACAACCGGTTAACGGCCCTACTGACCCAGAAGTACTTATTTTGCACTTATCCTCAGCCCCTCACCGCTGTGGGTTCGAATCCAGGTCTAGGCACTTCGAATTTTTCAAGTGAGGAAGCCTTCCAGCTAGCTTGCGGTAGGTCGGTGGTTCTACCCGGGTGCACTCT